>VZTN01028712.1:659175-703655 GCA_013400515.1 Erpornis zantholeuca
AAAAAAAAAAAAAAAAAAAAAAAAAAAAAAAAAGGAGCATCTGAATCTAATTTTGTTGTTCTAAGCTTACATTACATGAATCAAGATGGTTGCTAGAGTTGCCAGGCACTCAGTTCCATGCTTGGATCTTGTACATAGGAAGTATCAGATGCACTGAATGTCTTAGAGTTCCCTCTTATCAGTAAAGGCCCAAAGATACTCAGCATTTAACAGTAAAATAATAATAAAAGCAGTAACAATAATAAAAAATGTCAATACGCTTTTTCTAGTATCGAAATGAAATCCAACTTCATAGACAATGATTTGTGAACATCTCAGTCCTCCCAAAAGCACCACCTCTACTGTTTGAGAAGTTCCAAATAAAGTATCATCATACTTAACACTCTGCAAACAGAGACTACACCTCATTCTCACACAAAACTACATCACAAAATGCCAGACATGCTGAAAACAATGCCACACACACATTCTCATTCAACCCAATTCTCTTAATGTCAAAATAAACAAAACTGAATCATTTTGTTTGAAGGCCACATTATTTTGTCCTCTCCTCGTGGTCACAGCTATTTCAGATGTGCTTCCATTGACTTTCCTTCTTGGTTCAGACTGCATGGGATTTGCACTTTCATCTTCTGAGATCTGGTGGGATGATTACTCAGAGAATGTCAGATCATTAGTGAAGTTAGAAATGACAATTCAGATCCCTCTCTCTGCTGCTCAATCATAGGCATATGCCAGGAGATAAGTGGCAAGGGCTGCTTTCATTGATGCAGTGACAGAGTAATGCAATGTCTTAAAATTAGCACCTTAACAATTTTAGAGCTGCTTTTGTGCAGCTCAGCAATCCTGTGTCCAGCTTACCAGACTTTTCTCCTTGAAGTAACATGAGCACATGAGCAGAGGTGTGCTAAGAACAGCTGCAGCAACACATGAACTCAGCTGTTGACTAACAGTTTGGACCAAAACCCGTTTTACCTGTGCTGAAACAGTCTGTCAGCACACTCAGCCCTCACACACCCTCCCTCATCCCAACAGCACTGCCAAACAGCAGGTGGGCTTCATAACCTCACACCACCTTGTCTGTTCAGCAGACAAACCTCTCCAAGCAAAGGCCAAACCAGCATCTACAGGCAGCTCCAAGTTATCAACAAAAATGAAGGCAAGGCACTGTGTGCAGTATGTTTTCAGGGATGAGCTCAAATCCAGGGTAACTGCTAGGAAATCCCCGTCCCAAATCACTCAGTATCACCATGAGCAACCCAGCCTGCTCCACCACACCTTCCAGCAACCCTGCAGAGACCATGGACCTTGCAAGGTGGCAGGCAGGAAGACAGCACTCCTGTGTCTCTGTTACTGTCAGTTTTAGTCTTGCTGGACACCAGCAACACATGCATTTTATTTTTATGGCTTTCATTCTACTGCTCCTTGAAGTTCCTGAAGGGACACAAGATGCCATTTATTTAGAGGCGATCCACCTGAAAAACAATTTAATGCACATTCCCTGAAAGAATAGCAGAATGTAAACAGGTGAAAGCAACTTCATTTACCAGTGGAGGCTTATGGATGCTCAGAGACACTAAGATTTAGTACACACTGCCTTGGGCAAATGGAAGGACAGCAAGAGGAGAGATGAATTTCTGTAAAGCATCATAAGTGCCAAACCCCAAATGAGTCTTTACAAGATCTATTATTTATACTCGCTCTGAAGGTGAAAGAAGGGGGTGACCTGGGGTTCAAGCCACTGCTGAGGACCCCCAACATCCTCCTGGACAATGATGCAAGCAAAGGGCAGGAGGCTGCAGGAAAGCTGCCCTCTCCCAGAGCTGCTGCTGGGCACCATGTGCATGTGGCATCAAGTCCTGCATGATTCAGTGGGAGAATGGGAGTGGGAAGTGGGATAAATGAGGGAGAACAATAAGAAAGCCTTTCCAAAGCTCTTAGTATGACAGAAGAGGACAAATAATACAAATTACAAATAATAACTAAAAGAAAACACATCTGTAGGGAAACACTTCTGCAAAATCCTGAGCTTATTTGTTTGTTTGTTTTAAAAGGCTTAGAATAGAAGAAACAATTCCCCCCCAGAGGCCTGCAGACTGAAAGAGCTGAATCCTGCAAGCAGCAACTCACAGAAGTTGGAAGGCAACACAGCTGGAATTAGCAAAAAGAACAAGTGAAAGCTTTTCACTGTGGCAAATGGGGCTTTTGAGCAGACCGGCAGTAACACAATGTTCGAAACTTTGTTGCATGAGTTTTATGATTCCTCCCAGCAGCATGCAACAAAACATACCTGAGCTGTAATAAATTTCTTACAGCCTTATATAAACATTACAGGAATTTTGTCCTCTGTAATATTTCTTGCTCTCAAGGCTGCAATAAATAAGTCAGCTACAACACTGCTGCCACTGTCTCCTATCTCACTGTCTCAAGTCACTGCATTTATTTCTTTTAAGCTACCAGTGTAACCACTTCCAGCTTCAACAAACACTTTAAATGTAACCTGTGGCTAAACTCCAGGCAGAACGAAGCATTCTATATTCAAAGGGAAGGAGTGGAAAAGCCATTTTCCACTGTTAACACTACCTTCCTTTCATCTACAATCCCTCTCCAGCGTCAGGGAAGGGAATTCCAGTAGCAAATCTCTCAAACAATGACTCAGAGAGATTTGGTTCTGGAAAACTGTGGACACATCAACTGCAAGGGATCTGGCCCTTGCACGCAGTTGGAAAGTCCCTTCTCCAGCATCACCCCACTGCTCAGGGACAGTTCTGATTACAACTTACGGAGGCAGGAGAGGACCAGAAAAGGCAGGAAGGGCACATGCCAATTATCATACATCCTTTGAAGGGAGAGACCTTCTAGGAGGCGAGTTGCTCCCTTCAGCCTGTCCTCAGGCCCTGCCCAAAGCACCTCATTGCAGCAGATCCAGGCATAACTAACATACAGGGCCCCAGGCTGTAGGGATGTCTGCGAGGGGAATTGCCTGGGCTCACTTCAGGGTCAGGACTCGAAGTGAAACCTGAACTGGCCCACAGCCATTCAGAGAGCTCTGTATCACTTAGGCACTGAACTGCCTTGCTTCAAGGTACTGGCTTCATTTTGTCCATGAAGAAAGGCCATAGGTTGTCAGAACAAGTGTCCTTCCACTCCATAGTTCTGTCTGAAGCAGCAGTATTGCTTCAGGAAGAATCCCAGAGGAGGACAAGTGCATGGCAGTACTTCCCCAAAGAGTATTCCACCTGGCAGAGGCTGTGCCTCAGGGACCACCACAGCCAGAAATGTTATCTTGCTATAGCCCAGGTTGGGTTTCTCCAGATCATTCCCTTCCTTTGTTTCATCCAGTGAATGGCAAACTCACCCCAACACTATGATAAAGCACCAGGGAGGGTGGAAAATGGGGGAAGAAGAGACACCTGAGCCAGCTTCAAAGGTTTTGCATCCTTTGAACACTTCACTCATACATAATTGAAAGGGCTGTGTGCTTGGACTACAAGAAAGTAGATTTCTTTTGCAGCTACCAGACCCATCACGTGAGGGATGCTGTCATATGATAGCCTTGGGGGAGGTTTGCAAACTTGGACAATTTACTGAGAAGCAAAGTAAACTACTACTGACAGCAAGTGGATGAAAGCCCAGATCCCTGAGAGGTTCTGACAATGGGAGGACTCAGAAAAAATAAGCCAGCCTTGACCTTGCATCGGGGGAGGCTGAGAGAAGCACATGCATGTGTTTTATTTCACACTAACCTCTGTTTGACCAGTTATGCAAATAAATCTCTGCTTGTCCTAAGTACACTGCTAGAGACAGAGAGAATTTAGAAGAATTCACAATATAGCCAGACCTGCTGATCACTGCATTGCAACTGAACTTCTCAAGAAATTAAGTATTAAGCAGGCAAGAATGGCACATACAGCCCATAAAACAAGGGGAACTGCAGTCAAAAAAAGGAATCCAAGCTCAGAAGAGAAAAAAGAAAAAAGTACTTAAGAACCTGATACATACTCACAGTCATTTCAGCTCCTTGCAGGCAGAGAAGCAGTATCTAGTCCCTGGAGAACACACCCCAAGGCAGTGAGAGACATGGGAGTAATGTGTCACTGCAGCCCCACAGGAACCAGCCATACCTGCTGCTGTGGGGAGCATGGCAGGGCCCTGGAGCCAGGGGAGGGACAGCTCTGTGGGCATGCTCTGCACAAACACAAGGCCTCTGCTGACAAAAGAACAAACCAAGATGTGCATAATGTGGTTATGACACCCAGACTGCCCTGAGTGCAGGAGGGATCTAGCACCTCTTGTTTTCCAGCAGCACATTGCTGCAGTGCTGTAGCTGCCCTTGTTCCTGTGCTGCTTCCCTTGGAGCAGAGGGCCCCTGGGGCAGGGCCAGCAGCATCACCAGGAGATTTACACACTGATCACAGTCCATTCTCCCAAGGCTCTGTTACAGAGGCTGTTCAGAGACTGCTGTCATGAAGATGGCACAGCTAAAACCTGACTTCAGCTTCCCCTGGCTTCAATCAGTGTCGCTCAGTCACTCACTCACCGCTAGGCTTCTCAGCACCAGCTCAGTTTAAGCATGGCAGTATTCAAGTGAGTTTGGTCTGAACCCTCCCATTTTCTAATTATTCTGGTTATTACACAGCAGCTTTCTTTTAACATGGCAACACTTCAGAACACAGGCATGAAGCTTCCCAAGGTTAACACAGTGACTGCAAAGGGGCTCATGAAGGGGCATCACTCAGCTGAGGACAGGAGTGGAAGTCGAACCCCTAAATCCTTACACACACCAACTTCAGCAAACCACCCTCTGCAGCTGGGAACAGCAACTGTCCTACATCCTCTCCACACCGGGGCAGAGTGAGTGTGCACAGCTGACCCCAAGCAGAGGAGGTGATCCAGCCCAAGGCATGCTGCTCCTCCAGGTGGGTCAGGGGAAACACACCACTAGTCAAGTGAAAAATAAAGAAAACTTTCAGACTGCCTAAGACATTCCCCCTTGGAGGCTCACCTGCCCCTACCACCTCTCCTGCACGTCCTGCCCACGGCAGAAGATGCTGCCCATCGAGATGGCCAAGGTTTGACCCGAGCTTCCCAGGGGGATGGTTCAGCTCAGGCCCCTGTAGCACGAGAAGCTGCAAACCAGCAATGCAGAGGAGAGGGAGTCACTGCTTCAGTGCACTGATCCATACAGACAGCAAGAGGCAGGGGAAGGGAAAAAAATGCACTAAGAATTCTTCTGACAGGGTGAAAAATGAAAGCAAAGTGAAACACAGCTCAATCTGTCAAAACAAAATCACAGCAAGCCCACTGAAAAGAAAAAACCACGCAGCTCAGCTTGCACTTTCTAGTAGGCAATAACTGGTACATTTGTTTTCCTGAAGATGAGCGTGTGAGTTACGTTTGCTAGACAACACTGAACAGATTTGAAAGGTAATCATGGCAGAAGCACAAACGATCAGATTTACCAGGGACTTAGGTCTTCCAGCCTGCCACTCAGGAAAGCATTTGCAGTTGTGCTGCTGAGCCAGTGGATGGGCTCCAAAGAGCCTGACCAAGACAAGCTTTGCCCTGTCCCTCTGAGATCAGAAAACAAGTCACAAATTGGCATGGCAAAAGGTCCCATACAGTGCATTTTTGATCAGGGCAGTGAAGGCCAAGGTAATATTCGGGCTACAGAGAACCCATTAACCTCATAAGAGAGTCCTAACAATCTTACCCAGAGGGTATTTTGAATAGTGAGACAATCTGTAATTAGCTTAGGCAGGCCAACCCAACTATTCATGGCCTGAGGAAGCATCTCCCAATATAAGAGAAGTACAAGATATATATGTATCTTTCTTTCCCAATAAGCTCATTAAAGGTTTCAGAAATGAATGGCCACAGCATTTGACTCTTTTCTTATAACCTGGAGATGCAAACAGTAATGAGTGAGCAAGCCAGGAGAACAAAGGCAGGGGCTGCACAGGGCTCTAAGTGGAGGGGGGGAAAAAACTCCAATAAAACACAGAAAAGCCTTCAAACAAAGATTTCTGTCACACTCCAATGTGAAACTGCCATTTGATACTTCATTTTGAAATGGACAATTATACACATGCCCCTTTTCTATAAATGTGTGAACAAGCATTTTAATAAACCTCATTTTAACAAGGCCTTGAGCATTACCAATAGGAAATAATATAGTGGAAACAGTTAATATAGATGTGCACCACTTCATATATATTCCGAACTGCATTTGCACATTAAAAAACTTAAAATCAGTCCCCCAAATAATTCAGTATAATATAAAAATTCTATTTCCTAATGTTTCCATTCCAGCAGACCTTTGCCTACTCAGATCTTTCTCAGCCTGAACTGGGTTGCAGGTGCACACAGAAATCAAACTGGGATCTGGCAAAAGATAGATGGGAAGAAAAATATTTTTTTTAGGTTTCCTTTTTCTGTTTCTCTTTTTTCTTTTTAGGGCATCTTCTAATCTAAGATTCCCCAGGAAACACAGATTTTCAAAATGCAGCTGCAATGTTTTAAACTCTCCTCTTTACCTCTCTATTGGTTGCCTGTTTTCTGCAAGAGCTGAAATTCTACCACTTGTTCTGTTATAGGAATTCTCTCCCCTTTCCCTCGAGGTTTTCCCCTTCATTAGAAATTAACTCTTCCCTGTTACACATCAAACTTCTCACAGCCACGTGCTTGGCATCAGGTACCATATTCCCATGACATCCTTACACAAAGCCAAGAGCATCAAGCCACCCCTGGTGTCCCATGCCACAATTCTGGTGTCACACTATTTGTGCTTTGTAAGCTACTAAAAACACAGCACATTTTTCCACAGAAACTTCATCTTGCAAAAGAGGTCTCAAAACTGACAAACTGGAGAATTAAACTCCTTGATAAATACACAGAAATTTCCTCATCCTTTTCTAAAATGCAGCTGGAAATGATGCGCAGTTTAACAGGGTAAAATCTGGGAACTGCCAGTGGCAAATGCCATGACAAGCCCTGCTTCCTGCTTTAGCTCTGGCAGTAGAAGACTAAATGCTCTAGAAATTAGTCACCTCCAATTTTTACCATCAACAAGAACCTTAACAAATACTGACCCCCCGAAAAAAAGCATTTACAGAAACATAGGTCTTTTTAATTAAAAAAACAGAACAATATCACTCAAACCTCTCTAATTGTCAGCCTGAAGAAAAGTATTTCAAAGCCCAGGTGGCTGGCAGGTCTTTGGGGATTGCAGACCCCACTCACATCTGGTCAGACCCCTGCCCAAGGTGCCCCACATGCCTCTCCTTCAGCCTCTCCAAGCCCTCAAGGTGGACTAGGAACTCAGCATCTTCCTTCTCCCAAATGCACTGCCATTTCATGCCCTGGCTTCAAAAACTTTTGTTTTCTTCTACTGATTACCCTCCTCCTGCCCATCTGCTCATGGCTATTTCTCCACTCACCCCCTGTGTTTAAGACACACAGATATCCCACACATCCTGTTCACCACCACCCCTGTGTCTAGGAGTGCAGGCAGCCCCTGTCTTACTCCTCCAGTTTCAGGAGAACTGCCTGTTCCCCAGAGTTGGGGAGCAAAAATATAATTACAGAAAGGGTATTTAGGAAGAGCAGATGTCCAAAACAGGAACAGTAGGAGAGATGAAAGCAGGTTTGTGCTGCCAACAGCACAATGGCCGAGTGTGCGGAGGGGAAGCAGGGAGGGCACCCTGAGCTGACCAAGAGCTGTCTGGTTCTCATTGGATGGTTGAAACCACCCACCACAAAGAGCATTTTGGATTCCCAACTCTCCCTTGCACGTGGCCAGCCAGTGGCACGCCCAGCCCCTCCACCACCTCAAAGCAGCCGAGGCAGTTTCAGCTGTAATCCAGCTGAACCCTCAGAGACCAACTCCAGTGGCATTTTCCTGTCCCTTTAATGGCCTGAGCAAGTGACCACCTCTGCTCCCAAGAGGCTGTCCTCATCACTGCTGGGAGGCTGGGTTGGGCAGAGCTGTTTGTCCAGCAGGGATCCAACCTGATCCAGCCATGGGTCTGTGTGGCAGCAGATATGAAACTGGCACCTCAGCAACAGTTTCTGAGATAGCAGAAACTGGATTGTCACAAATGCTCAGCAGAGGGTTTCAGGCCACCCAAGCTGAGCAGCCTGGGTGAAATCTGGATATAAGGCACATGAGCAGAGGCTAAATATGGAGAATTTCAACTTCCAAGGCTGCAGTTTTTCACACAGAATTAAAACACTTACTAATATGTGTACATTGATGGATAGCAAATTGCAACAAGAATAATGGGACAGCAAGGAAAGAAAAGGCAAATTAACAAAATGAAGCAGATTCTGATGGCATGAAATTCTTGTCACTCCTAGAGTAGCCTGTACTCCATTTATCATCCACTCTGAGTTTTGGTTTTGTTTCCCTTAATTCTAGGGAGGTCTTTTAGAAACATGACATTTTTTCTCTCTCTAGAAAATAAAAACTTCATCTGCACTGCATATTTTTAAGATTAACAATCCAGGGTCAAGCTCTTGAAAGGAATTGTAGTGGTAAAATGTTTTTCTAAACCACATTTCAGTGAAGAAGGAATTTCATCTCGACTTAGGACATTTGTTTTTAACCTAGGTATGTTCTGGGGCTTTTTTTGGCTTCTTAAACAATATCAACCAATTATGACTCCAAGGCCTGATAAAATCAACACCCTTCATGTTAATGCTGAGTACCAAAATGACAAAGATCAAGCACTACAAACAAAAAAAAATACCTCAGGATGGACCCAAAAGGTGCATAAATATTGTTCTGGTTTTGTTCTGTCAAAAAGAAAAAAGAAAGCAAAAACCAGCAGTACCTAAAAATAGTACAGAGTACCTGAGCAAAGCTATCAAGACAGGACTGCATTAGTGAAAGAGACCCTGCTTGGCCAAAATATCCTTTCATTTGGGCAGAAGTGAGTAGAGGACCCTCACAGGCCTCCTTGACATGGGAGGCAAGTAAGGCTGGCTGGAATAATCTCTTCTGGCTCCACCAGTGACTGTAGATGAAGACATTTACACAGGTGGTTTTGCCAGTCAGAGGATTAAAGGAGAACTCAGCCTGAGTGTGCTCCCACAGTCCAGGTGAGTGGAATGGAGGAGATGATGGTCCAGTCAGCCTGTTTGCCTTGAGGAAAGCAGGGTCTAGCAAAGGTGGAAAGGAAGAAGGGAGGGGGGGAAAAAAGAAATGAAACCCCAATGTCTTTCAACAGACAAAAATTTCCTGGGAGATGCAGAGAAACCCATTTTTCCTAATGCCAGCAAGTAGGTCAGAACCAGACCCTCAAGACTCAAAATCCAGAAATCCATCTCAACCCCGTGGCTTCTATTTACTTTTGCAAAAGACACCTGGCTGAACAAATTCCTCCAGAAACTGCTGATCTCTGCAAGTGATCAAGTGTGCAAGCTCCAAGGACAAGTAAAGAAACTTTGAAGTGGAAGAGCCACACTAGAGGGGTGTTTGTTTTTAAAACCTGTTCCCAGGCTGAAGCCTTGAATTCAAGAATGACACCAATGCACACAGAGGTGTTTACAAGCCTTCCCAGTGAGAATTTTATAAACGGAAGAGCTGAACTACAGCCTTGAGAGTTCTGAGCATGTTACCACACTCTTCCTGTCTCCAGAGGTGACATCTCTTACATGTCATTTCAGCCTCACACACAAACATTAATTTGGGACCGATGACTCATGATTCCTGTTTTCCAGAACGTTCAAACCAATATTGCAAGGAAACCTGTTGTGTTTTTTGTCTCCCCCATAGGCTGAGTGGCTGGGTAGAGAACAGGAAAGGCAGGAAGAAGTAAAAAATTGAGCAAAAAATGGATAAGCAGTTCTGTTAACCTTTCCTGAGCCTTCGCAAGTGATGTGCTGCAGAAGGTGCCCCCTGCACGGGTCACAAGGTGTGCAAAGGCTTTGCATCAAAAGGCCAAGGGCTCGTTCAAACTGCAAATGATGCCTGGTGGATCTGGAGCAAACTGAGGACAAACAGACCCAGACATCCAAACTCCAACATCCCAGATGCACCATCACACTCTCAGCCCCTTCCAGGAGCTGCCACATGCTGCCTGGCTCAGGAGAAGAACACTGGAAGTTTTTTATCAGTTCCAAAAAACAAGGATATAAAACCGCCTTGCTCCATTAGCACTGAAACTTTACATATGGGGGAAGAAAAAGGAGAAAATAACAACAGCAAAAGGCAGCTGATCACTTCAATAGGCTGGGGGCACAGCAGTGTGGTTATCTCTGGCAGAACAAAAGCTCTCCCCAGTGAGTCCTAGCCTCCAGAACAGTCCCAAGGAGCATGTTGCTGCAGCAGAAGCAAGGACCTGCTGCAGATACCAAAAAATCCTGACAGCTCCCAAAGCTGCCGTTTGCAGGAGGCCAGTCTTGGCTTCAGTACTGTCTGTGCATTGCTGCCGAGGCTGAAAGGTTTTTCAACACTCTCATGACTTACAACAGTGCAGAAGCAACAGGGTTCTGCAGGTGGAAACCCATCCAACAGGCCCATGCAGGTGCCTGGGTGTGCAGCCTGAGTCCCTCTCTGCCACGATCCTCTTAAAGAATAATAATGAACATGCAGATTATGCAAGATAAGGTAAAGTGGAACCTTATCACACCACAGGTGGTAGGGACACTGAGGGCCATCTTTCCCATGCCCTGGGAATTTCACAGCTCTGTGTCCTGCTCCTGCAGGTGTAACCTTGGTGAATTAATCCCAAGGGATGTATTTGCCATCCATCAGAAAACAAACAGATTAAGTGATAAAATTACCTACTACCAACTCACATAAAGCTATAGCCAGCCTGCACTGCTGGCAGAGAAGAAAGCATGCAAATGTTCAAGGCACCTTCAAGGACCTCTCATCAGCTGTTTTTCCTTTCTGAGGAGCGTCACCTTTTCTGAAGACATTGCAAAGGCTGTAATTCCAACCAAAAGTGACATTACTTCATTTCCTTTGGAAAACAACAGCTCTGCCAGCCCCTCCTTCCCTTGTCTTGCACTCTCATGAGCAAAGAGCTCAGATCTCCAGGAAGGGGGTAAGGTCAGAAGCAAATGCCTGAATTACTCCCAGATTAGCAGCCCAGGGGGAGTAATTCCAACAGACAGCATTTACAATATTCTTGGTATTAAATGCTTTTGGCCAAGATGAAATTTGTTAAAGTTGCACTTTTGTTTCTTCAAAGCTCTGAAGTAATTTCTTTCCCCAAAACTGCCTCTACAGGCTGAATCTGGGGGAAAATGGAGATTTCACACACAGAAATCAGCACAGCTAAATAACACACTCAGGCAATTGCTCAGATGTTGAAGCCTGATCTACTGATCTCCACAGAAGCAAAGCACCCACATAGAGGGAACTTGTTGCCCCTAAACTGATGTGTCAGCCTAATTTCCTGAGACTAATCCCATATCAGTCAAATCCTTTCCTAAAAACAAATAGAAAAACTAAACATACAATCAAGCAAACATCTAAAAAGACCTTGACTACAATCTGGCTGAACAAGAGCTTTTTGAGGAGCAGCTGGTTTATACCCAACATTTCTGAATTATTTTATTAGGATCCAAGATTTCTTAGACAAGGTTGACAGAACACCCTTAAATCACTGAATATTTACCTCCCATTTATTACATTTTGCCCTTCCCCCTCTTCCCAGCACAAATCAGTATTTTCTTGTTTCTTTTTTGTGCTTCCCTGATCCTCCACACAATGAATTTCTGTCACAATATTGGATGGGGAGCACCTCATCTGTTAAAATTCCATTGGTACCAACGCTGGAGGTGATGACTTCAGAGAGGAAATAACATTGCTGCTCTTTTCTTTCCTCCCCCTCCCTCTACAGCTTCACATTTTCTCACAAGGAAAAGGGCACTATGATTTCAGACTGGAATTGATAATAAAAACCACTGTGGAGCAGAGAAAGGCCTGAAGGCTGAATGAACCAATTCTAACCCCTGCAGAAAAATACTGTTTTTTCTAAAAACAAAACAGTACAGTACCTGGGGAAGACCCTGGATGAAGGAAAAGAAAATCAGTTCTTGGTTTGCCTTTTTTTTTTTGGTGCCAGCTGGAATTGAACACTTTCATCCACCAAGTTTTTATAACCTAATGCAACAAAAAACTCCAGAGAAAACACAGTCAAAAGGCATGTTTAAACCTCCAGAAAGCCTGGCTTGACAATGCTTCCAATCTTTATAAATGAAATAAGAGCCATCAAGTCTTGGACAACTGCTGATAGGGAAGTGTGGGAGAATTCAGGACATCCATGGGCTGCCTGATAGTCCTTGGCTGAAAACACTCAGAAAAATTCCCAGTGCAGTGATTTCATGCAGAAGCACATCAGTATGATGACTGATGGCCACAGAAAACCCATAAAGACAAAGATATTTTAAATATTTCAGATTATTATTTTTTAAACAGTTCGGCAGAGTTTCCCACCCGGGAGCAGACATGCACCAGCACTCCTGCAGTCCCTAATTATGTCTTTTTGGCTAGGTGGAAACCATGGTGTGGGACAACACAGATGGATATCATAGAATCACAGAAAGTCTGGGCTGGAACAGACCTGAAAGATTATTTGGTTGCAGCAAGTGACCAAAAAAGTCTTGGTATTACAGCAGCACCCAGGATGGAGCTACAAACAGCTCCAGACATAGTGGGGAGATAAAGGGATCCCTTTTTATACATATCCCTTCTCTTTTACAAACCTTTGATGCACAGATGTTTCATGCTAAGCATCACTGCTGGCAGGGAGAGCATCCTGGCTGGAGCAGAGAAGGCACAGGACACAGGGTGGAGCAGTGACAGTAATTCCTCCTGATGTGCTTCAGAAAAACGTTCTTCTTCCCAAATCCAAACTTAATATTGATTTATATCCTGAAGCATGAAGACATATCTCATCCAATATTCTTACTTTCAAAGGGCTGGCTTGTGTTTTGGGTGGATTTTTGCTTTAATCTCAGTTGCTTCAACAGTTCATGTATATTTAATTATTGGCATTGTTTCAGACATTGAATTTTGGCCCTCAGTAATACCCTGTGGCACAGAGCTCTGTGAACTAACAAGGGGGAAACCATTCCCTATTTCCTTTGGAGTGCAATGTTAAAGCTGCATAGCTGAATTCCCAGAGGCCAGGAAATGAAAACATTAAATATTCTAATAACATCACTAAAAAAGTCATGTTTTACATATATGTCATGCCAGTGAAATATTTTTCCTGTTTAATCATTTAGTGTTAATGCAACTCATGGTGGCATTAAAAAGAGAAAGGAAGGATCTCACATGGGAATCCCATCCAGGATATAACATAACCAGGCAACCACTACTGCAGATGCTCAAATTTCACATTTTCTAATTTTGTTGATTCTAACTAGACACATTTAATGGCACAGTAATTATATAAATTACCTGGAATACATAACACTGCATTTATACATAATAAATGAACTGTTGCAGGGGCAATGCCAAGGAACTACAACTACATTTTTATTCAGTTTCATTCTTTAATAGAAAAAAATCAAAGGCCATGTAACTGCAACAAAAGGATAAACAAAATCACTTTCTGTAAGAAGCTTCTTCCCACAGATCTTTCCTTAAATCTTGGCAGTTAAGACATTTCCAGAAGGTTGGGGACTGCAAACCAACAGGTTCCTCTCTCCCAAAACTGTCACACAAAAATTTCAGCTTCCCCACTCGGAGATGTAGCAAAGTCCTGGGCAGCCTTAGCTGAAGTTGCCAGATGAGCAGGACCATAACTATGCAGTGCTAAAAGAAGTGAAAAGGAAATTTCCCATGTAAGAGTTGTCACACAGAATGAAACAATCCCCTTCAATTTGGTTTAATTAAAAAGGAGCTCTCCTGACACAAGGCAAGGACAGATGCAGAGTGGCTGAGATTGTCTGGCAGGAGCAGACAGTTGGCCCAAAGCTGTGAGAGTTTATACAAATGTGTTCAACTCCGAATGAGATTTCTCAAGCGTGACACAGATGCCTGGGCAATAATCGAGCAGATCTGGTGTGATGGTCTTGTATTTCTGTGTCTCTTTAGGAGAGGGGTGGGGTAAAGGGCAGTGAACATGGAAGGGAATGGCAGTGCCTCAGAAAAAGGTGAGAACAAGACCAACCTCCCAGCATTTTTGCCCAGAGCACCAGACACACAGAGACATTTCATCCTCTGCACCCTCTTGCTGCAGACACCTCACATGCCCATTTTTTGCATTTTTGCCACATTTTTGCATTAGTCTATAGAAAAACTGCTCCAATTTTCCAACAAGCACTTTGCAGCTGCTCCCAAAGCACCCACAACAGAGCCCTGTCTCGACAGGTGGGCTTGATCTGTTTGGCAAAGTTTTCTTGCCTGGGCCAAGCATTCTCCAAAAAAGCAAGGTTTGGAGTGACTGGCATTACTGGGGCCCCCTTGCACAAAAGCTGCTTGTATCTGACATTTACTTGACAGTAAAATACCCAATATTGTTGAGTTTCTGCCAGACCACTAGAGCAGAGCATTTTGCTGGAGCAAAAGCTACCCTGAACATGCAACTGAGATGAGGTTCCCATGTCATGTAGCATCACAGCTCTTCTTCAACCCATTCCTCCCAGTGAGATTTTGAAAGCAATTGGAGTCTAAAAGATGCTTCCATTTTTATTTTCTTTTTTAAGAAAGAAGAAATAAAACCTCTAAAAGGCCAGTAGAACACTTATGGGAAAGCACAGACTTGAAATACATACACATATTCAAGACAAATTAAACCATAGGCTTCCACTTCAGCCAGAAGAACAAAGTATCTAACCTCAGTCTTCAAAGACAAGGAAATTCAGAAATAACACTGTCTCTCCTATTACTCATCCTTACTGTGCTGGGTTGCTACAAGCCATGCAGGCCACCCAAAATTAAAGAGACCTCCAGAAAAAATTTCAGCTCAAAAGGGTTATGTTAAAAACCAGCCCAAGGCAGGTTATGTGGTTGAAATGAAATGCACAGCATCCATCAAGAGTGTTGTATATGCCATTCCTGGGTGGCAAGTCACACTCACGTGGTTACAATTTACAAATTAGCACTAGGTAAAGTAAGAATTTCCTCACATCTTGAAATCTGAAATAGCAGCTATTTTTCCCACGGTCAGCTTCATCAGTGAGTACATTTCCTCATGGTGATAGTGTATCTTTGGCCAGTATTTAAGCTCTCAGCTCTGTTCCCTTTCCCTTTCGTGGCAGTCTGATATGCATCCAAACCAAAATTGTAACTGGGGGGTGGAAGCAGGAATCCTGGCCCTTCCCGACCCATTCCTATCACTGTTTGTGATATGTCAAATGTTTGTGCAGCCACACGCAAAATCAAGGTGCAGAGCTGGCAGGGAAAAGAGCTCAGCAAACAGGGGTGTGTAACACCAGGTCTGGCCAGGTCAGCAAACACAGGGACAGCACATGAGAGGATCACACCTGAAGGGAAGCACATAAACCTCTCTTTCTCACCCCCTTCAAACGGCAAGCCCCAAACTCATTGCCTGGGGGCAATGCCCTCTCAGTCCCTGTCCCCTTCCCTGCTTGGAGCAGTGAGGGAAGCAGGGAATGACTCAGACCTGCTCAGAGAGGGCCATTAATTACACAGCTCACTATGTGCAGTCTGTACAGGCCTTTCCCAAGGCCTCCCTCAGTTACATCCGTGTGAGAGACACCTTAGTGTGGACAGAGCAGGGAGGTGTTTTCAGCCACATAGTCTGGGAAATGCAAAAACCCAAACAAAGCCCTTTGATTGATGCCTCCCTCCACCACAACCTAGGTCAGGAGCCATCGTCTCTTGCTGTGTGTGCAGAATGCTCAAATACCCCTTAGACCTGACACAGGGCTGGCTGGGCACAAAACCAGACCCACACAGCTTCCCACAGGACTCAAGATGGTATAAACCCCATCAGCTCAGTGGGACAAGAGTGAGACAAAACATCCCCTAAACTCAACCTGCCCCAATCCCCACCCTGCAGACTGGCCTGACTCATTGATGTGGACAAACTGCCATCCCAGGACACACTGCCTTCGGCTTTCCACAGACCTGGTGGCCTGGAAAGGGACATCTCTAGCCACCACAGACCTGTGACCTAGTACATGTGGGTCCAGTCCCCAAAAGATGGTTTTTCACATCTGTGCCAGGAAACCCTACTTCCCACCACACAAGTTCCTCATCTACAAGGTAATATTTTCTTATTTGAGCACTTTGGTAGCTTGATTCCAGTGGTCTGTGCACATCACTCAGGCTGTCTGCTGACATCTGCAAGCAAGATCCTGAAGTGCTGCTGGAACTTGCACTGATTTGTAATGAAATGGCTTTGAACCAACATTTTCATCAAAGGTGGTTCTGCCTCACCCTTTTGCTAAACACAAAGTGGTTTCCCTGTTGGGAAAGATAATGAATACTAGAAATAAGAACAGTTTTGAACAGAATCTCCCAACAAAGCAGAAAACCTGGAAATCACCTGAGGAAATCAACTTTTCATTCCTATCAGATTTGAACTGTTGGATAAGTAATCTTTATCCATCAGTGCTAATTTCTCATGCCCATCTCAAGGAGGACCACAGCCTGCCCAGCTATTTTATGCCCAGACCTGAGCTAAACATTGCCCTGAGGAACTACTGGTGACCCCTCAGTAGCTCTTGGCACCAGAAGCCTCTCTGCTAGGCAGAGTTGGAGGCGTAAAATACAAATATATACATACTTACACACACTTTACTCTATCAGTAGTCCTTCCTGCACACAACAGTGCCCCTCAGCAGAAACAACCCTGCTTCACAAACGCTACAAGAACATGACTTTCCCCTGGGAAGAAGGCAAAGAAACACCTGCAAACATTAAAAAAAAAAATGCTTCACACAAAATTTATACTGAGCTTGCCAGCTACTATAAATGGTTTTTCAGAGAAGTGGTGTTTACAAGGCTAGCCAACAACTTCTGAGTAAGCCCTGTAAGTCAATTAAATACTACTCTGATACAGTTATGGATCATCCAGTGCTCAAAGACTGGAACTGTTGATTTTAGTCAAAAGCAGAAATCTGGTAGTAAACACATCACTGTGTCCTGACAGACAACTGACTGATGTCATTAGAAAGTATGTCTTCCACTAATTACAAAAATTAATTATAAAGCCATGTCAGGTCATTCGGTTGGAAAATAATTACTTCACTTCACAACATTAAATGAGAGACAGTGCCCCACCTTCATCAGTATGCAAATTGCAATGGATTGCTTGGGACTAACCCAGCTATTTCCAATGCTGGCAGATGCCCAACCTAACCCAATATAGTCCTCGGGGGTGAGATGGATGAATACCACCTTGTAAGAATCCAGTTTGGCAACAAAGAAAATGCAGCAGGGAAAGAAGGTGGCAAAAAAAACCAAACTAGGCAGTCCTAGTGAAAAGCTCTGTAGCAAAATTTCTGATTCACCAGGAGTCAAATAAAATTTCAAACATAACAAACAGTTCCTGAGCTGGGGAGGGATTGATAATACCAACACTTGCTCCGAGCCAGGACCATGTGTGCTGATGGGATACAAAAAAAAACCTTTGAAGACTGCTGCACATGGAAGCTCTGTTGAAAGACCATCACTAATGTAATTTGGGAATAGGCTGGTTGACCAAATTTCTTCACTAATGAGTTTTCATAAAGGCACCAGGAAAAACTATGGCAAAAGGTTGTCATGATGTTATGACTTCAGAAAATCAGCACTATGTATTTCTGAGATAAGATTCCCAAATGTCTCTGTACAGGAAGGATTTTGCACCTCCTCTGATCAACAGGAGCTGAGATACCAGACTGCCCCCAGGTCAAGGTTCAGCTGTGCTTACACACCAGAAAAATTAGAAAGACTACAGAGATTTCAGTGGATAAAGTTATAAAAATGTATCTATCTGCATATATCTCCTATCCTCCAAATGGTAATTAGCCATCTCCAAACCAAAGCCTGTTGCCATTTGCAAGCAGGTAATCCCTCTTCTCCCCCAGATTTACCAGGAATGCAGCTGATGATGTGACCAACTCCCATGTAATAACCTAGTTTTCCCCAGGTGATGGGTGCTGTCCTTGGGGCAGCCCTCCAGACTTATTTAATTGCCTCTGCAACATGAAAGGACAAACGTAGGTTCTGTAAGAGACACCTTCAACTTCCCTCCAGAGCATGTACTTACAAAAAGTATTGCACACTGACAAGTGCACACATTCATTTTAAAGACTGCAATGAAGAAACTGGGTAAAACAAAAAATACCAAAACGAGACCCCAGATACTGCTACACACCTGCAGCCCTGAGACACAATTTATTACATTCCAAGCAGCTGTGCAGGTTGAACCTTCTTTTATTGCTCTGGGGGCTTGCATCACAGTTACCTTCAGTTTGACAAATATTTCCTCATACAACACAACAAAACAAAGTTGGCTCCCAAGGAACAGGATAGAGATTTCATATATATCTGTGTGTATGCGTGTGTGTGTGTATAAAAACAATAATACATTTCCATATGATACAAGCTGACATTTCCTTATCAATGCAAATAGCCCTGCCCTGCCACTCCCTGAGGCTACGTGATGATAGGAGCACTGTGAGCTGTGGATATGAGCAGTCTCACACCCAGGCCCCCTTGTCACACAGGTAAATGTACTTCACTACTGCAAACCCCTGGCATTTTCCATTTTAATTCTTGATCCTCTGCTTTGACCTGACTCTGATGTGCCAAGGCCATTGGTAATTGCCCACTCCACCACCTGCTGCTGATGTGCCCATCAGGCCCCTTTCATAAAAGGGTGAGCTTATTCCAGTTTGCACCTCAAATCAGAGCAGGTTAAAATCTTCTGCCTTGAAAACCATAGAAATAAAATTATGTTCTGCACATCCCCCTTATTAAAAGCTACAAGAGATGATAAGGGAAATGGCCTCAAGGCACACCAGGGGAAGTTCAGGTTAGATATTAGAAAAAATTTTTTCACTGAAAAGAACAGTTAAGCATTGAACAGGCTCCTCAGGGAAGTTGTGGAGTCACCAACCCTGAAAGTGTTAAAAAAGGAGGAGACATGGCACTTCATGACATGACTTAGTGGGCATGGGTATTTGTTTGAAGGTTGGCCTTGATGATCATGGAGGACCTTTCCAACTTTAATGATTCTATGAGTCTAAAACAACTTTGCTTGCTTTGCAATGGTTAATACACCCCACACACACTATCACACAATTATACCAGTTAAATCAAATAAATCAGAGGTGCTTCTCCAAGCCTTGACAAAGCCCAGAAGCCTTAGGGCCCCAAGCAACCTTAGAGGCAGCTTTCTCAATTTTGCAGTTGCAGGGAGCTCTACACAAATCCTCTCACTGTTCTGCTGCAGGTGCATGGATTGGGTTATCTCTGGTATCTGCCTCTGTCCTTGAGACAAACTTGCCCACTTGCCCAGCTCCACGTCATAACACAGCTTTTCCACTCCAGGCAAGAGCAGGAAGGAAGGGCTGAACTTCTTCAGAGGCTCTTGGAGTGTTTTACAGCCTTGCTCAGGTTTTTCCTCAGTGCCTGCTTCTGAATTGCTGACACTGCAGGGAAAAGGCAGAAATCAAACTGTCCCTTTGTGCAGCACAGCTGGACTGTGCTCCAGAAGGGCTGCTCCTCCCTTTGGGCATTTCTGCACACAATTAATCCAAACCAAAGGGCCAGGCAGGGCCTAAACTGGCTGTATAGGTACTTTTCCATCAAACTGTACATTTGGGGTTTTTTGTTGTCCTGAATTTTCACCCCAACCCTCCTCTAGCAATTCATGCTATGCAGGAGTCAGAGGCTTAGGGGTGACAGCTGCTCTCAAATCACCTGGGGTCATGCACATCCCCATGCTCCAGATGACAGCAGTGACCAGAAGCAGCAGAAGACTTAATTTACAAAATCTCACATGACCACAAGCCACTGCACCAACAGTCACAAGCCATCTCGTATGGTCTAAAAGCAATTTCCCTTTTTTTCATTGCTTTTAACTCAGGTTTGAGGGGTTTGTTTGTTTTAAACAAGTAACTTGCTATCTATTTTCCATTCTGATTTGTCTTTCACAGGTTTGTCTTTGCTTATGGAAACGAAGTTTCACTTGTCCTTCACTTTTCCTGCAATGAAGATAAAAATTCAAAGTTCTGTCCTATTTTTAATCAACTGTCTGTATTAATTTCCTCTGCAATTCAGACAAAGTTTACTTGTATCAGTTTCTTGAGCTGTATTCCTACTCACAGAATATGCCTCAAATATACTAATTTCCTCATGGTGGATTATTTTCATTAGAAAAACTCCTTTTGAAGTATACATCTTCTCTGGGTGTTTTCCATCTCTTTTGGAGTTTCACTTTCTGCACCATGGCTTGCCAGGGCTCCATGCTTGTTCCTCTCCAGCCCAGCTCTCTGCAGGAGCACACAGGAGTGCTTGGAGTATCTTCCTATCAACAAATGTTCAGGTTAGCAAAACGTACTGGTTTATCTGGTTTTGCTGCTGAATCTCTAGCTGCAATCTAAACCGGTTTAGATGGTTAATAAAACATTAAAGATTAAATAAATGAAAGTATTTAAATCCAGAGTTATGCAAAGCCATTCTTTACTTTCAAGACTGCCTACTGCACGCCACTGGCTTTCCAAAGCTCTGATGAGAGCTGCCTAAAAAGAGGCCTTAAACATGGGCAGTCCTCATGCTTGGCAGGCTCACAGTGCACTTTTCAAGCTCAGCAGTTTTCAGTCATTTGAACAGCACTCAGCAATGGCCATGGAAACACTCACGAGGTGCTCAGCAGCTTTTGAAGATCGACAAATTAATTTTACTCCCTTATTTGTTATTAATTTACAAGGGAATTCTGAACAAACACATACACAGCACAGCTTTCTCTGCAATACTTTCTGGCAAAGATCAGATGCTAGAAGGGCCTTTATGAGTAAGTCCAAGAGTTTGCTCACAAACTTCCTAGAGAAAAAAAAGCAAACCACAGCCACCACTCCAAGGGACTGCCTTTGAGAAAAGAGATGGAAATAAAGTTGGGCAAGGGGAAGAAGATCCTTGCATTGTCTGATGTTTGGTGGTCATGGCGTAACCAGTCAGACAATCCTCATGAGAAAAGTCTACAAAGAAACACAGGCTGACCAATCTTATATTTAAAAATTTCCTTAAGTATGGTTGCTACATTTAGCCTAGACAGTACACGAACACAACAGCGATTTGTAAGATTAACACTGACTGCGATATCCCAGTGTGATGATGCTTAAATAAAGTTTCCAGTGGGCAGATATTCAAACACTTTTTGGAAACTGTTGTCTTTTCTTCACACTAACAACCTCAGATCCAAGATCCCCCATTCTTTGACCATTTTTTAAATTCCTAACTGTCTGCACCTCCTAAACCACTAAGCAAACGTTGCCTTTTGATGAGCCCATCTGGATGAAACAGCAACATCTTTTGTTGATGAGTGATGTACTTTGTCAATACAATGGCAGCAAAAGAATGGACCAAAGCAATTTCTGGGCCTTCAGCTAAGATGTAAAAGTAATTTCAGATGGGAAGCATTGGTATGGTAAACTTCACAATCTTCTGTTTCATTAACTTTATCGAAACCAACATCATTTTGCACATCTTGAAGAACTGGGTACAACTCTGGGTGTTTCTGGTATGAAAGGTCAACGTACCAGAAATCAAAAAATGCTTAAATTAAATTACATCTATGGGTACAAACTCTGCTTTCATGATTTTTCTATAGTTCATTTTCCCCACTTACAATTCAGCTTGATTTTTAGCCATTATCATATTGCTACAATGAAGGCATTAACTTTCCCATTAACCACAACTAAATACGTTTTACCAGTTCAAAATATTGAATCCAAGGCAGGAATCACTTCAGCCCTGCCAGCCTGGTAGAGTCACTCAGTCTCAGCAACAAAAGGTTTCAATCAGATAGCCAAAACTTTTGTCCATCAGATTTAGATTTGTCCTGAAATGCAAGACAGACTTTCCTCCTTCCCCCCTTTGCAGAGCCAAAAAGCACAGAAACCAAGAAAATTAAAACCTGCTGCATTACTCTGCAATATGCTACAAAATGTAATAAAAAGCCAAATGTCTCTTTGCCCTCCCCTCCTCATCTATTTGAATTATTATTTCAAACAGTCATGTAGTTGCAACTCTGCCTACATCTCCAAAAGCTAAACAATTATGCCACAATAGGGGTATTTTGTTCACTCAGAAAAAAAATCATCTAATGAAAAACTATGTTGGTGGTTGAATCCATTTCCTTTAGGAGGAGCTGGCTGTAATCTCAGTGGGACTTGTGGTTTCAGCTATTCATACTGTTCATAGCAGTTTCTGTTTTTTCTCAAAGCAACGTAACCCAGCAACACAGAGAAAAGCTGTGATTAACTTCTTCTGAGATACAAGATGTCACGGCAGTGCAAGTTGCCTCTTCACTAGGAGAATCATAAATCTCTGTCACTCTGTTTTGCACAGACATCTCACATCTCAGGCAGAGTGTAAACTAAAGTTAGAAATCACTGAAATTTTCTCTTCTACCCAAGAACAAGTTGACTGTGGACTTATGACTCTCAGAGCAGAGATCATCCTTCAGAGCTGCCAGAAACTCTGTCTCCCAGGGCCTGATCAATACCTTCAGTTCCTTGCCAACCACAGGAGAGCTTTAAAATTAACAAGCATTATATTAGCTGACTTTACCTAAGGAATAGCTATCAATTATCCACACACAGAGAAGACATTTCCTTTTATTTGTATGCAAATGTCCATATGTGGTGGAATGAAACTGGAAGGGAACATCTGGGCATCAAAATCTTACCTGAATTACATACTTCTTAAAAAATGCAGTAAAATGCTTGTGTCAATCCCAATAATTAAATTTATAGAAATCCAAAACACCACAACCAAACAGACAATTAAAAAAGCTAAGAGGAATTATCAGAATGATGTCAAGGAAAAAAAAAAACTCTTTCCTTTATCTCTCATATCAGGCACCTAGGCTTGGCCTGATCACTGGAGTACAACAGCTACACAGTAAGACATCCAGGCTCTGTTTTTCAAGATAAAAAATAATTCATAATTAATAGGCTTAAAAAAAAAATAAGACCCATCTGGCTGTCCCACCAACACAGAGATCTTGGAAGAAACTCAGCTCACACTGGCCAGCACACCTCTTCTGCCCAACCCTTGGGATCTGGCACAGCACACAGCAGGGCTGCAGGCACCAAGAGCTGCAGGACAGCCAGCAGCTCCAGACTCCAGCACGGTTCAGACCTGACTCTCTGACCTTGGAGCTGCCACCAGAGCAGCAGAGAAGCGAGCTTCCATCAGTCCTCTCCAGCCCCAGCAGCCATGACCTGGGACAGCTCTGGACAGGCACTTCACTGATGAACATATGATGCAGTCACTTCTGCCTGGCCTGAAATATTATTTCTTTTTTTTAATGACAGGTTCCATTATCTCCTGAGTATATTAAAACTGGCCTTTCAGCTCTTCCTTTAATACCAGATCCCCAAGTCAGAGGTGAACTCCAAGTGACTCTGACACTTTCAGATCAGGGCATCTCTCTGACGTGGCCTGTTTTCATGTCTCGGGACTGCAGCAAGAGGGGAAAAAACTTCCCAGAACTCAGGGTTTCCAGACTGCCCTCCAGCAGCAGTTATTTATTACTGCTCTGCCCTGCAATGTCACCCAGGTGCTGCAGAGGAAAGGAGGCCATTCCCTGCTATCAAGAATTACAAAATATTTTGAGAAAAAACTGGTGAAGGATAAGCAGATGGGCATGAGATGAAAGCAAAGCAATCCTAGGGCTGAAAGCATGACTTCTATGTTTTGTAAAGCTTTTTGTTTCGTAAAGTTGACCAGGTGGTTAAAAAAAAAAAAAAAAAAAAGAGAAAATTCAGATCAGAAGACAAGAAAAAAACTGAATAAATTTATAAGAGCCAAAATAGCATTGAAGGAAATTCACTACTGCCAAGAACTAAGAGCACTGCTTGCCTGTTACACATGAACAAAAAAATCCAAACTCCAACCTGGTACCTCCAAAGTCACACAAGAATAGGGTGCCTTTATTCCCCTGAATAATTCCTGAAGGATTTCTTCTCTCTGGGGAGGAATCCTTCAGGAATCAGCTATCAGCTCCTCAGGACTAGTTTTGTTACTCAGAGGCCCCACAATGAAACAGGGTGGCTGAGGTTACCACGCTGTGCTGTGGTAATAATCAAATTTAAGGGGATTATAATCATTATAAGTTAATCAGGGTAGAATTATATATTTTTAATTAGCAGCTGCTGTGTGGTTAAGGCACTAGAATCCCCAGCTGTTTGCTGGTAAGTGCAACCAACAGAATCTTACTTGGAGTGCAAAATACATACTTTTACATGGAAAATATATTAAGAAAATTTAAAAATTGCCCTTAAAATACTATACACTGTAAAGCCTCATTAGAGATCATGTTTTTTGCTCTCAGCATTGGAAAGATTTTCTTTTAAGCCCAAGCATTTAATCTTATATTGAACATAGGCCAAATGCAAAAATATACAATATATTGTATATGTTGTTACTTCAAACCACATAGTAGTTATTTGTAAATCCTCCAGCATTTGGTATAAACATATAGTGTTTGTCTACTCATCGTAACACTAGAAAAGGACATATTTATGGGGTGTCCTAAGAGTTATTCACTGCATGAATAATGGAGGCTGAATAAAACTTGTCATTTGGATTTTCATGTAACAACAGACTTTAATCCAAGCTTCCCAAGTAAAGAAACAGATCTCCTCAGTTTCTGTAACCACCTCTGCACACACTGTTGTATTTTTAAATTTTTTTGCAGATGCATTTTAACTGAGAACCTTTCCATCACAGAGACACTTCAACAGGCATCAGTCCCCAGAGATCTTTCTTTGTTTAAAAATAAAGCAAACCCAACAGCCAGTTCAACTGAAAACAAAATGGTTTTGTTAAGGCTTCTCAGGTATAAAGAGCCTGCAGATCAGAGCCTGCAGATGCTTGGCAGAAGTCTACAACAAATACCCCAAAGAGCAAAGCAGCTGCTCTTGTCTTCAATCACATTCTTCAGGTTCCCAGTGACAGACCAGCCTCCCTCTCCACGATCCAGCAGATTTGTGACATTTTGGCCAAACCCAAGGCAGCAGCAGAACTGAGTGCAGCCAGGCCCCTCATTCCAGAATCAGGCTCTTCAGTAACTATTGGAGGATATGCCTTAAGGTATAGCCACAAGGTGCTGGAAAGGGCTAAGCAGTTACCTTCAAATTCACAGCCCTCAGAGAGGGCAGGGCTCTGTCCAGAAGAGCAGACACCCGGGCTGGGTGGGTGATGAGAACCTCTCCAAGGCAAGGCAGCCCAGCTTTGGAGGATCAGTTTCTGTCCAGCACTGTTGGTGTTGCTCTGTCTGCCACAGGCTCCCCCAGCCTTGTCCTGCCAAAGCAGCAGTGACACTTCCCCACCTCCACAGACAGCGAGCATTTGTATCTGTTCCATCACCTCTCCCATCGCAGACCAGGTACAGATTCTACTGCTGGAGAAGGTAAATGACCTCAGATTCAGCTATCGTGGATGAAACTGTTTCCTATGACATGGATGCAATACAACCAAGACTGCACACCAGCTTTTCACAGAAACTGCTATTTCTAAGAGTTTTCAAGCTCTAGGCAGCCCTGAATAACATCCTCTGCCATGTCTGAGGACTTTGACTAATGGGTCAGCAAACAAAGACTCAGAAAACCCAACAACCACTACTTGACTTAAATACTCTTGTGTTGATTCAGATTAACGCAGTCAGCCAAGGCAAAAAAAGGGCCTCCTTGAAATGCCAAGAGCTCTTGGGTAAATCATCTGCTCTTGCAGGTGGGTGCTGCTGCCAAGACTGTCTTCTCCAACACACCCAAAACCCTGTGCGGGTTACTTTAAGCTTCAGACCAAGGTTACTGGTGATGGGAGCTGTACAGGACTTAAACTCTTGTCTTTCCACTCTAAAACACAACACACCCTCAGAGCAAGGGCAAAATATATTTGAGGGAGAATGGGGCCTAAAAAAACAGCTGTTACACCCAAAATATTAGCATCACTAACACTGCACTTTCAAGTCACAAGGACAGAGTCAAAGAAGACATGGCCTCTGACAAGAGGTGCACAAGGAAATCAAAGACTTTCACACAACTGTGGCACTGAGCTGTGCCCAGGCAGGCAAATAATGGACTAAATTAATTGCCTGTAGCATGACACTGCTGGAAAATCCTGGAGGTTTTGACTGCTTTGCAGCATCATTCTTTCAACTCCACCCCATGCTGGGGCTTTAATCTGCCAGGCTGTAATGGCACTATCAGCAATGTTACAGGCGAGACTAAAAATAAATGAGGGATAAGAAAAATGCAAAGCTCCTCCTCCCTGCAAGGTCTGGAGGGAATTTCCTGAGTCAGTCAGACTGCTGGATCACTTGTTTACTTGTTACTAAGTATGAATTTTCACAGCAGTGTGTGTGGTTTTCATTGAAGTTTCCAAGTTAAAATCAACAGGGCAATAATGTCGTGAGGAAACTAAACATCACTAACCCTCCTGAGGGACAGGATCCCTGCTGCTTCCCTGCCCATGCTACACATGTTATTTCCAAGGAAAACACTGCATTTCCAGGTCGAAAATGAAAGTACTGGGGGCAAAGATAGTCCCTTGGATGTATGGGTGAAGGACACCAGCTCCCACAATAACCTGCATCTTAGTCAATCCATTGGATCTGTTTACCCTTGGATAAAGAATCTGTCATGCAACAATCAGAAGAGCTGAAGGGTTTAACTTTCTGCAGAGCACCTCTCCAAAGGTCCTCTTGAGTGCCAAGAGGCATTTGGGGAAGGAGAGGTCAGCCCTTCTCCCTGTGACACCCATGGAGGACACAGCCATGGAGCAGCAGACACAAGTCATTTCAGAGCTACACAAGAAGCTGGCATGGAGATTTGTTTATGGAAAGCTAAAAAATAAGTTTGACTTTAAAATAGCACAGTCACCAGTTGCAGCTCAGAGGGTCACATTCTTTTTCCATCTCTGCCTCCTCCCTGTGTTTGTCCAGCAGTTCTCCCAAACTGGTCTGCAAGTATGGCAGGATCTCCCCATGAGGGAGAGGCAGACAAAAATCTGTGCCTGAGGAGCTGAAGGAATATACTTATGAAGGGATGCTCAGCACTTCCTACAGCACTGGACACTTTTTTCCCAGGACCAACACTGCAGCAGAAACCACTCCTATCTGCAGCAGCCTGGCACACCAGACACTATGGTATTTCATGAAAGCTGTAGGAGGTGCCTGCAGGTTCACAGTGCTCCAAGAGATAGGCTTACCTTCCACTTCACTCTCCGTGGAGCTCTCCTCCTTTACCTCCCCTACCCCTGGAGCACACAACAGAGGAAAACAGAAGACTTTAAGCTTTGCAAACCTCCAGCCTAAACCAACATCCTGTGAAAGTATGAGTTAAAGGCAGGAACACTTCACTTCCAAACCACAAAGGCTGTAATGAGTGTGGTTTAATTGGCTGGTACAAGAGCTGTGCAGCCAGAATCAGCAGCTGCCAATGAAATCAGCCCTTCTGCACAGCAGATTGCTAAACTTTTGCCTTTGTCTGCAACGTGGTGTGTCACAGAAGTAATTCAGGACCCATAAAAAGAATTACAAAAGTATCTAAGAAAAATAAAGTGTTAGCCCTGAACTGGCAATAGTTTTTTCCCCCAGAAGTTTGTACTTGTAGACTCTATGGAGATGAATTTTTACTATGTGCATATATATAACATCCTCGATAATAAACCTGCATATTTTAGGTGTCACTTAAAATCTGGCCCTTCAGAGATACCGATTTTAAGAGGCTCAGTACATATTGAAAAATCTCATTATCTAGAATAAGAAATTAGGTTCTTTGAAAAATCAGTCCCAAGTGACAGAAGTCTCTATCAAATGATCATGGCACACTTCCTTGCTTCATTTACTTAATACATCATTCAGCTATTCACACATGTCCAACTTCTCCCTGAGAGGTTTACAAAGCATACAGCAAGTTAGTTTGCATCTAACTTCAGAATAGCCAGATTAGTAAGGAACGAGATTTTACAGCAAAGCCTTCCTTTCATCTGGGGCAAAAAGTTTTGGATCTCATAAAGCAAATGTAGTAAACTTTCAAGCCAAGTTATTTCACAGAGGCACTAGGGCTCATTGCTATCCCCTTGATGGAGTTAATGGAAGTTTTATTTCAGTTACACTTTACTTAAAACCACCTTGTATCCCAAACAGAGAAATGCACATTAGGCAGGGTAAAAAATATATAAAAAATAATAACACAACCCAAAAACCACATCAACAAGAACTTGAAGTGATATGTACATACATCCTTTAATTCAAAAAGCGAGGTTAACCTAAATAAAAGGAGCACACATGAGAAGAGCAACTGCAATTGATTCATCCTGCAAGCAGCTGAGGAATTGCTATTATCAGCCTCTTGCTGCTGTGAGATCCTAGGTGCTCACACCCGACAGCTTCTGTCTTGGCTAAGGCAGGGCTGAGGCCAGAAGTTGGCATTGCCTTTAGGAGAGCAGCACTTGAGATGAAATGCAGAGCAGAATTTAAACTCCTCAGTTAGTTCAGCTGCAGACCACAGGCATACAGTCCATGCCTTTCTGCTTTTACCTGCACAACTTTATTTTAAATTGGGTCTTGTCCCTAGGGCTCCATATTAAAGGAGTTGCTCATAGAATGAAACAAGAGTCAGAAGCTTTGGACGTGTCAGGACAAATCCCACCAAATGTAAATTGGTGTAATGTACAGATTTATGCTGGCTTACATGGCACTAGAAAGGGAAAGGCAGTAACTCAAACTGCTGCACAGGCTCCTGACAACAGTGATGATAAGCATTACTTTTCTAAGGCTGAAAGAAGGTTCTGGGAAAGGAAGATAAATCAAAACATGTCATCTTTGGAAGGGGAGCAATGCAGGAGCTAAGCCCCAGTGGCTTCACAAACACCCATCTTTCCCCAGTAAAACAGGCTTTGGCATTATTCAGTACATAAGTTTTGCAACAGTTTTCATTCTAGTTAAAATTGCATGAGGGTTCATTAATTTTAATGCTGTGTGATTTGCCATGCCCATACCTAGGAATGCACCAAACCCTGGAAGCGTTTGCCTGCTGGCAGAGGAATGAGTCCTGCTCGCTCAGCCCTGCTCCCTCCTCCTGCTCCAGAATTCCTGCAGCAGGACACTGTCTTTGGTGCCTTTAGAGCTGACCTTGGCAACCTCCAGCAGCTGCCCAGGACCACATCCCCAGCCAGGCACCCTGGTTTCACTCGCCCTCTGAAAGCCACCACCCTGTCAGGGACAGGGACAGGGCCACCTCTGAACACCAAGGCTGGGGCAGAGCAAACCAAACACCCCCTCAAAGAGAAAAACTAGCTGGTATGTCAATTATGACAAACACTGCTGATGAGGAAACTGAACCTGTCAGCTCAACTTGCATTTTAAAGGCATTTACTCCTGTATTTTGGTGCATTCTCTTGATGTGAGATATTCAGTCTAGCACATTGAGCTAATTTTTTTCCATGTAACAAGGGGGTTTATCAGCACACCTCTGGTGGAATATTAACTCCAGTGTTTTGCTTGGAAGAGGCTGAATTTAATCTGGATTGCAATTGGAGAGCGGGAAAGAAAAAAGGTCAGAGCAAATATGTAACCATTATTAAAGAAATGGGTTAATTATCAACCACAGGTATGAAATGCTGAAAACACGACAGCAGCTCAGTCCTGCTGGTGATGATGCTGGCTGCTGGACAAGCAGAAAGCAATCCAGACTGGTTACAGGAGGAAAGGGATTAAAGCTCTCACATTGTTACAAAACTAAAGAAGAAAGTTCTGAAACAGATATCTGTATCTGCAGGGTATTTGGGGTACAATGGTTTTATTACCCAGAGACACCACAACCAGCAAGGCAGGCTTGATACCCATTAAAAAAGTATTTTATGCCTGGTATCAGGGAGCTCTGCAGGGTTCAAAAATGGATCAGACATTTCTTCACATAACAAGAAGAGCCAAAGGCAGCATCTGAACTTCCACAAGAGGCAACAAACAGTACAAACAAGGTACATAAAGCCTCCAGCTTCCAGGCATAAACTGCCCTCTGCCTACAAGAGATCAGGACACTCTACCAGGAACAGGTTATTCCTCCCAGCAGGTACTATCTTCTAAAACAGATTATATCAACCAGTATGTGCATCAGGAGGGCAACTGAGAGGACAGCTCACCTGAGTCTGCTGTGGCACATCCTACACACCAAACTAAACAGCATCATGATAATTTCCAAAACCACTCACAAAAATAAAAACAAAAGCAGAACCCAGAAAATTTTTAACTGTTTTTTTTTTAACCACTACTACAGAGAAAAAAACAACACTGTAACAAAATGTTAAATGGAAAATAAAGGCATAGCTACAAAAAAAGTAAAAATACCACATCACCTCAAACCTGCCAAAACTGAAGGAATCATAACAGATAAAAGAAAGTATTACAAGAAAAGTGGGTAAAAATAGAAATGCCAGGATATGACATGCCTTCGAGTTATAGAAAAAGCATCTGGATTGTCCTCGAATCCCCTCCTGACTGCTGTCTAACTCAGTAATCATCCCTCTTGAGCAACAGTGTTGTCTCAAGCAGAGCAATGGGGCAATGCCGATTTCTTTTCATCTGATGCCATGTGGGGCAAAGCACCTTCCCAGTCAGACAGGGAACAGTTTGTGCCCTCAGCTGCACAGACCTGGGTGCAGCCCAGGGCTGCCTTTCAGCCGAGGCTGGAGGACATGAGGGCACACACATGACCTTCTGGCCCTGGGGAAGGACCAGGAATCGCCATCCACAGGAACTGCATCAGAGCCACCCAAAACAACTCTGCAAATTAATACACTGCTGCAACTCACTCCAGGCTAAAGGAAGAGCACAGAAAGAGCACTCATCTCAGCCTGTCAAGGTTCAAGAAACAAAGCTTCCACTTTATTTCCAGAGCCTGCCATTTATTGAGCATTCTGAAAGAGCAAATATGCAATGCACCCTCACGGGATACACACCTCACAGAGTGCTGCTCTCTGCAGGGCCACCTGAACACAATGACAACTTGCAGTATTTCTTAAAAAAAAAAAAAAAAAAAAAAAAAAAAAAAAAAAAAAAAAAAAAAAAAAAGAGAGAGAAAAAAAAAAAAACCTTTTCAACTGAGCAATTTTTGTTTTTACAGCGGTTAGAGCCAACTGCCTGGCTCAGTATCTGGTACCAGCCATGTATGTCCTTTGCTACAGTGACAGCTACAGAGAAGTAGTTGAAAATGTTTAAGCAAAAGACACTTTGTCATTTTGTGAGGCATTAACACCGCTCAACGCTTTTAAAGGACATTGTAACAACTTGGCTGTGGATGCAGACTTTCCTGCTTAAATTATGGATTTTATAATGCTCTGAACATCACTTCTACGAAGCACAGACTTTGGAGTGTCTCTCCTCTGCTCACCCCATGGTCCCCAAAGTCTGAGCCAGGCAGATAATTGAGTTTTCACAGCTAAGCTAAGACAGGAGAAAATCCCATTCCATAGAAAGCTGAGGAAAACAAACCCGAGCAGCTGCATGTGAAAATTACATGAAGTCCAAAGCCACCAAGCCTTAGGACAGAGAAACAGTCAGGCAAGTGCACAAATGCCTTCCACGTGTTCCGGGTAGAAAGAAACTGAATTTTTTAAAGTCTAAGATGGAAACTGCTTTAAGCAATTTGTCATTTTCAATAAGAGGTCCTGCAGTAAAAGAGATTTCGACAAGTTAAACAACTTCCTACAGGAATGGCTGCATGCAATGTTTAAACTACCTCTCAGAGACTCCTTAGAAAAGGAGTATTTCTAATTTTGCCATTCAGGAAGACTTTGAAATTCAGTGCTGTTTGATTTGACCAGTGCAGAGGAAGTGAAGAGTTGAGAGAAGGGGAAAACAATGCATATACCATACTGTAATTTTTTTAAACTTGATTCCAAGGCAACTATGAGAGCCAGTGCTAAGAAATGCAAATATTGCATCTCTACCTCCAAGAGGAGGAAGCTTCAGCCTCATTTTCTCTAAATATTACAACTTAAAGCTCACCTGGCTATTACAAGGAATCAATGTGCAATACCACCTGAAGGAGAGCTGACGCTGAGAGCACCTTCTGGCTAAACCTGAGCCAGAAACAATGTTTTTATGGCAAAAAGTCCTCTGAACACGATCCAGTACAATGTATCATAATCCTGAAATCTCTTCTACATCAGGGACGCTGAGGAGAAATAAATGCACAATAAATATTCACCACTGTTTCTCCCACCAGTTCAGACAGCTATCAGCATTCAGCACTGCTGCTGCTGTGTCCCAGTGCTTGAAAGGAGTAACATTTGCAGGCCTTGGTGACATTTTGATTATCAATTGGTGATGCTACCAACTGATAAAGGTAACAAACAGATAAAAACAAAGGGAAGCCTTTCCTCAGCCAGAGCTCAGGGAGGTGCAGGCTCTGCTTTACAAAGCTCACAGGTTGCTGGAAGATGCTTGAGGTTTATAAAAATGGAGTAGCCAGAGCAGAACATCATCAAAAGTCACCTATTATTTGTAAAATCTACCTCCATCTGCAACTATTACAGAAAAAGAGGAACACCCTTTTTAATTAAGTCTGTAAGATTGCTAGAAAAACCCTAACTTTTTGAAGAAAAGTTTTGAACCTTCCTGTTGAGCACACACCCAGGGCCTGTAGGGCAGGAGGTGCTGCAGGCAGCAGAAACACTCTTTTGTCAGAAATCCACCAATGAATTACTGTACCCTGCACATCCTGAGCCAGGCTCCAGCCAGGCAGCTGATGGAACCTTCCCTGCCAACTCAATTGCACCATGGAAAAATGCTTGTACTCCCTGCCAGGGGCGAGATCCCATCCGCTGCGGCAGACGCTGCACCGAGTGAGAGAAGAGTACAGAAAATAAAAGCTAACTGTGAGGAGCCAGGGTTCCCTTGTTTCCTCAGCATCCTCAGGGGGAGAGCAGACAGAACCATCACAGCATGCCAATGCCAACTCACCCCCACTTGGTCTCAGGACTCAGAGCAGCTCAGAGCACCACAGTCCTCGGCAGGATGCAGATGACCAGGCTGAGTAACACATCAGCTACGCTAAATCAATTTGAAATAGGTTTGGGTTAATCCACTGTGGCCTTTTAATGTTGGGATTGTGACAACTTGCCTGGCTTTTCAGGCAAACAGCAATTTCCACACTGGTTTAGGCAAGCCTCAGTGCTGATTATAGCATCTTTTACAGACAAGATACAAAAAGCCCTCTGCAATGTGTTACGTTAGCACATGCTTAAATTTAAGCACTCTCATTTTACTGGGGCTTTTCTCATCTGTAACAACTTCAGCAGATCCAAATTTGCCAGTCTGCAATATGACCAAGATATCCTGTCCCAGCTCAGAACTGTGTAAAAAAACCCTCTTTGTATTTAGCTTGTGGAAAAACTGATACGTGGGTATTTCTAGCATCAACTAATACAACTGGAAAATTGGCAACAGAAAACAAAAATGAATGGAAAAGTCACCTTGAATAGTCCCTAAGCCATCTCTTTCGCAGATAAAACTTTCGGCCTTTGACATGTTTTACAAGTACAAATTTAAAAAAACTATAGGGCATTTTATGGAAACACTGTCCTGGCAAAGCTCCACCTGAGCAGAACAACCTGGCAATACAAGAAGCGAGCTGCTCCAGCTGAGGCAATTTACCCTTTTCCCCTGTTTTAGTGGGGATCTGGGAAGCAGCAAAGCCCCACAGTGCAGCAAGAGGGAGCCAAGGTGTGTGAGTCGATGCCCTTGTCACAAACATCCCAACTGAGCCACCCAGCCTTCGTGCTTGGCTTTCCCCCCTCCACACATCACCTGAGGTCTTCGTAGCCCTCACTCTTCTCCTACAAACAGCCAGGCAGGGACAACTCTCTCAGGTCCATGCACTGCCTGGCACAAGAGGGCCCCAAACTTATCACCCTTGACAGACTGACATCATGCATGCAGGTATTCACCACATGAAGGAATGACCTTGTGTTAAAGTGTAACTGCCACCTGCCCCTGGAATGAGGGAGCTAAATGCCACTTTATGGCCTTTCACATGGCAGAGACCTCTGTGCACGACGAAACCAGGCACCTTTCCGAGATAAAGTTTATAGGTGTACTCTGGATTTCCCTCCTGCACTCTTGAAATGACTCACATTTCGAGCCAAAGGTCCAGATAGCAGCTGCCCCCAGCATTTGTCAGGAAAAGGGAATCTGGATCTTCTTCAGCAGCTGCATCACATAACCTGAAAGCCATTGAGGTCTCATGGGCAAATTATCTTTCAAAACCAACATGTTCCTGCAGATGATTTACAGGACAAGTATCACTGAAACAGTTTCACCACAGAACACCACAATAGGGAATTTTTTTACAGGATCAGAGGCTGCCCATGCATCTCATGATGAGATAATGGGCATGGGGAACTGTTCTCAGCCATAATGCTTGTGGTTTCATACTCTTCCTTTTCAGCTTCCAAATAGCTGTGCCAACAACAAATTTTAGCAGTTGTGACGAAATCCATGGCACTGGCTGTTTAGCAACCTGACCTGCCAAAATCATGGGCTTAGTTTCCATTGAAAAGGAAAAATTAAGAGTGAAGAAAAGGACATTCTGGAACTTTTCACTGAAGCAGTGTTTGACAATATGGATGCTAAAGTGAAAAAGTTAAGTATATATATTCATATACACACACCAGTCCCATATTCTCACAGTCTCACCCAAGAATTCTAACTATTTTGATGGGTGACACAATATTTTCACAAGCTCCTCCTCTTGGAATGGGTGCAGGCTGTGTGTAGATATAAAATTTTCCCCTATATGTAACCTCACCAAGCAGCCAAACCCTGGACCAGCACAGCCCTGATTTCCTCAGTGCTCATCTGGATTTTGCCCAGAGCAGTTCCACACCTCCCACAGAAAGCCAGAGACAGACAGTGGGGGTTTAATTGCCTCACTCCACCTGTAGCAAACAAAGCTTCCTGCAACATGAGGGATTTATAGACTGTAGCTTAGTCCAGACAAAAATAGCTCCATGTGAAATTGGGTGAACAATCTCAGCATGCCCATATCTCTTCATAAAAAAAAAAAAAAGTAAAAGGAAAGTTATGGTACTTGTATAAAAGCATTTGGCAGCTCAGATCTCCCCTTGGAAACAGTTTGATTAATAAAAGCAGACGGGAGATGACAGGGAGGACACCAAAGTGGACACAGACTATACAAAAGTTAACAAAGCACTATATACCATTGCTAAGCAAGCTTAGTATTTGCACATCAAACAAATACACAGCAGTTTGGTGGGGTAGCAGCAGAAGACAATCTAACAAGAACAAAGCAAGCCATCCCCTCCCAATAAGTAAACAACTTACTGATTTTATTCAGAAACAACAGATTCTGTGATCCTCAGAGTCCCTGCTGAGCAGCCAGCAGAACCTCTGGACTCACTCGTGCAGCCAGGCTGCTGCTGCTCCTCTCAACCACCACCAGAGCACATTGAGAAGATATTCTATATTAGTCACTTCACTGTTTTAAGGAAAAATACATAACAAGGAAAAGAAAAGGACGTGATTCTTTGTTTTGCATCAGACTAACCCCCTTTCACCCACAGGACAGGGAGAGAACAAAGTCTGGGCTGGACCAGTGGCTGCCAAAGCCCCATCAGGCATCCTGTCTTCCAGTGCTTTCCCCCAAGCAGCAGCAGCACTGTGAAGAGGAGACTGAGCTTGGAGACAGCAGTGTCCCCAAATTCAGCCAAACTGCAGACTTCTCATCCCCCCAGCTCACCAGGATCGGCTCCCCCAGGGTTGTGCTCTGCCACATGTCCTCCACTGCCCCCATGCCATGCAGGGGAGCCATGCACTGTCCTGGGGCAGCACGAGTTATTTTAGGCAGCACATCCTAACAGAACCTTCAACAGCGAAGCTAAAGCTGCATCACAGAATGGTTTCGTTTGGAAGGGACCTTAAAGATCATTCAGTTCTGACAGTTCTGACCCCTTGCCATGGGCACAGGACACCTTCCACCATCCCAGGTTCCTCCAGGCCTCATCCACCCTGGCCTTGGGCACTTCCAGGGATAGGGAAGCCACAGCTTCTCTGGGCAACCTGTGCCAGGGCCTCACCTCCCTCAGTGAAGGATTTTTTCTTTGTATCTAACCTAACCATGCCCTTTTTCAGCTTAAAGTTATTCCCCCTTATCTTATCACTACACACCTTTGTAAAAAGTCCCTCTCCAGCTCTCTTTATGGCCAGAACAAGAAGATGGTGAGCTGGACTGCTCTGGGACTGGGGACTGTCACCAGCTAGAAAGAGCCATGCTCCTGGCTGGTCCTGCAGAAAACACTCAGCCTGTTTTTAGAGACAGCCTCAGTATCAGTAACAACTCCACTAGTGAACAGCGAAGCTCTTCCCCAACCCAAAGCTTTTGGTATCTTTTATGTATCTCATGCTGCCCTCTCCACCTCTCCTCCAGCCACCCCTGACTTCCCTCAAGGCTCCAGCGAATTGCTCCTCTGCAGGTTCAAGCACCAGGAACATCCACCTGTATCCCTGCCATTTAAATTGCTAATTGGGAGTTCTGCCTGTGCCTTTGGGAAAGGAGGAGGATGAGCATGTTCCTTGCTATTTTTAAGAAAAGTAGTTTTGCAGTTATTCTGCAGCCCAGGTCCTCACCTGTCCAGTTCAGCCTGTTTGGGAGGCAACTTTCCTCTCTTGTTCACCAAAAAAAAAACGAGACATCTGTGTCTGTCATCAGCTTGGTCTAACAGTCACTTAGTGCAGAATCTGCACCACTGGAATAAGACAGGTTGAACATCAAAGTCAGGGTTTTTTTAAAGTACACAGTATCTGCCCAGCTTTGTTTGTGTTGAGGGAGTGGCTGGATTTTAGGCAGCTTCTTTTTCAAAGGCTTTTTGTTAATAACTAAATGAAAAACCCAGAATTGAGGTTTTCCTCTTAAAAAACAAGCCAGAGATTAAAGATACCAAGAAAGAAGTCAGTCTCTTCCCACTCTAATTGTACTGAGACACTGACTTGAGGGCTCCAAAATTATAGATGTATAATCCAAGACAATGAACTCTTTACTGAAGGATTAGCAAACCATGCAAAACTGATTCCTCATTCAAATGCCTTGCAATTGTAAGAACATCTGTTCCACTTTGCAAGTCATCCCAAAGGCTTTGTTTGTTTTGATTTCCTGTTCCATTATGAAGACAGGGCACTTTGCATTATTTTCACACCGTGTAATAAGCGTTATTGTTTAGTCTAATAAGGGACAGTTAACGAAATTCAATAAATATTTTTTAAAATCTTATTTTTCTTTAAGTTATAATACAAGCCCTTTCAACTATAAAATCTGGCACTGTTTTTACCCAAAAGCCAAGTGTGTAAAAATGTAACCCAAAACACCAGGACCTGAAAAAAAAAATGTTTTGTTTCTCCATGGTCTACTACAGGCCGTTAGGAAAAAGAATCTGCAGGTTTAAAAATATTACTAACACGAAGCAGTTCAGCACAAACGAAGGCACAGTCAGGGCTGGGGACTAACAGAGAGCATGATGCCATCATTCCAGCCTGTAGCAGTGGCATAGTTCTGGAAACCATTTAAAATGTCACAAGAAGGAGGATGGATGGAGTGTGTGACCTTTGGGAACTGAAGGGTGGATCTCAACAAAAATATCCCATTTACCCTGAGCCATACTGCTCCTGCAGAGCCCAGAGAGATGCTGGCCCACCTGTTTGGTTCGGAAGGAAAAGCAAAAAATTACAATTAGGGGGAAAAAAAAAAATCCCAATCTGCCAACATACCAGCCCGATGCAAAAGCTGCCAAACTGCTCTGGAAACAGGCAGCCTCTTCCACAGCTCTCTCAGATCAGTAGATAACAAAGTCTGGATGATAGCCTAGGCTTAAGTTTGTTTCCCAACACCAGATCCTTGCAGGAAGCCCCAAAGCTAAGCCATCAAAGGCACTGATTCTGTGGATCTCTCTGGGCTGCCAGCTCTGAGTCCTTACCTGTCAAACCACAGCTACGCCGAGGCAAGCTGCACGGGACCAAAACATAAACTGAGAAAACAAAACATCAAGTGTCAAAGAGAGACAGAGAAAATGATGTTTCTGCAGGAGCTGGTCTTGCACGCTCAGCAGCACTGTCACTCAGCAGTGAGAAGCTGATGCTTTCCCAGTCCTGCAAGAGATGCCTCTGGTGACAGGGCAACGGGAGCGGATAAGATCTTCATAGATCACAGGGGGGATGACCCATCCCTGCGCCCTTACTGCAAAAAGGTCACTTCAAACTCAGTTTCTAAAAGGCAAAAATAAATCTTTTCCACAGATGAGCTAGAGAAATCAACTCTGGAGAAATCTGTACCAGGAGGATCTGCATTTTTTGCTGCTCCAGGAATTGGGATGTGGAGCTCAGACATTGGAAGGAGCTTGGAAAGGACGCAGAAGTCTGAGCACCAGCCCTCCAAGTACCACTGAGTGCTCACAGAAAGGATACCTACCTTCAGCTAACATTTTGCCTCAAATTCTTCACAGTCCTTCTATAAATTCATGGCATTTGCTCATACAGAACCACTACTCTGTGCTTTTCACCAAGAAATTTAGGTCACTTGCAGCACACAAAGATCAAAACCAAATGCCTTGATTTACAAGTTCCAGTCAAAGTCAGAGGAAGTATGAAAAAAAACCCCTAACACCTGAAACAACCAGCAGACATAGCTCGTGTCTGGAGTTAAGTAAAGGAATGCAAATAAAAAACCTGGCCAATTATTTTAAAAAACCTCAAGAGAGGTCCCAAGGATCCTGCCCTTGCCCACAGCCCAGACCCTGCTAATGCGATAGAAAAAGCCCTTGAGGCAGCAGCATCTTCTCAGCTTCCACATTACTTCAGACTGAGCCATGCTGAAACCTAATGAGAGAGGGTTCAAATCATCAGTTCTGCACAGCCACAAAAGTGCTACTCTGAATATCTTTACACCTTAATGTAGCTGCCCTGGGGCAAATGTTTCCCTGCGCATGCATACACTTCCAAGGGAGCAAGTGTGTTTCTCAGGCATCAGATCAAGAGATACAGGAACAGCCAGAAGAGATGCATGAATGATCACAGCCTGAGCCCAACTAGAAGAAAACGACAATCCCAAACCCAGGAATGCAAGGAGCTACTGCTGGTTTGGCTTTCAAACCTGTTTAAAAAGACTTCTTACATTTCTAACATGGAAGATGAATCTTAAATCTCATGATAGCAGGTCAATAATTCACTCATGCAGGAGTTGTAACTCGGTCTTTAAAACATGGAACAACATGCAGGATGGTGTTAACATCTTATTTTGCAATGATGTTGAATGACTGCTCATAATTAGAGCATAATTGTGATTTAATTGCTCTGTGATCTGACTGGCCATAAAGAGGGAGCCAGGAGTCCCATCTAAATGGGTGGAAAGATTAACTTTATTGTGGAAAGCATAATCCCCTTTCATGCCATTAAAAGTATCACATTAATTCCTGGAAATTTTTATCACAGGCAAGATGTGGCTCTTGGCCTCTCGTGTCCATCTCTGAGGTGCTACTCCATGGCTCAAGAGAGGATGGATGACTGCTTTGGCACAAGCAGGATCAACTTCTAAATCCTGGCAAGTACTACACTGTAAATTCAGGCACAGTAAAGATAAGGTCTTCCTCAAGGCAGTATTTTAATACAAGACATACACATGTCATGACTACTAAGTGCAGTACTTCTTTAAAGAAAGAAGACTACTGATTTGTAGCAAAATATGCTCCAAGTGACAGAAAAAGAGATTTCGCCTTTTTTTATGTTTTACATTTCATTCATGACTACTTCAACAGTCACCCAGCAAGTCAGAGCTGAAAACAGGCCTTACAAACCTAAAACACAAGAACATCACCCAGATTTTCAAATGGCTAGATTTCTTTCTCTCCACTTGAAATCCACTTGGGTCCTAAAAGAATTTGGGTCAGATGGAAAAATGACTGAGAGAGCACATCGTGCAAGCGACTGGCACTGAGCTAGCAGAGACTGAAGGAAAACACTTTTTGGAGCTCATGTGTGATGCTGCAGAGGTAAACTGGGAACAGCAGGAGCTCACTCTCTAAACAGCCTCTCCCTTTGCTGGCCCAGCACATCAATCCCAAACTCTGCTCCACACAGGCACCAGCACTCACTCTGCAACACCAGGCACAGGCACTTAGCGTGGGATGTTCAGCATCACCACTTACAAAGTGACACTGCTGCCCTGTGTTTGCTAAACCACCAAACATGCAGGAATCTACACATGCATCAACTTTCCCTTCCTTTCTTTTTCTAATGTTTTACAAAAGAAACCCCAAAATAACAAACAGAAATTATCTGATGAGTTCTCTCAGGAAATTAAAAGGAAAAGATTCAAATACTAGCTCACACAAACATTTTGAAAGAAGCTGGTTTTGTTCACATTAATATATGTAACTGAGTTTAACATCTCATGTATAGCAGATGCCAGCCTGACACTGAAGCATTGAGTCACTGCAGCACTGTATTTCAGAATTTATCTTAGGGTCAAGTTAATGTTTGAAAAGAAACAAATGCAGCTGATAGCACTGGGTAAACAGTGACTGTTTCTGCTTGGGATCATGCCTGCTCCTGTTTGCCCTGTACAGGGCTAAAAAAAAACTCCACAAGCACCCACAGCTCCTCTCTACCGTGGGATCATCCCAGCTGCAAAGTACTATCAAAATTATTAATTGCCTAAACTGCTCTCAGCACCTCCTGGTTTCAAAGTGATTGATCATTAGGATCTTGGGATTATGAGACTTTTTAGGAAAGCAAAGCTTTGAAACGAGAACTAAAAAAAAAAAAAAAAATAAATTTACAAACATATTAACTTTGACAGTTTCCCATACCAAGTGTCTGGCTTGGTATGGTTTGGCACAGGTCATCGAACCAAGGAGCAAAAAACCTGGAAATCTCTCTGAATGTGCCCATTTCTCACTGAGGGAGAATGGAAATCCATATACCTTGCTTCAAACAAAATATGGTCCATTTTTTATAGATACAGTCTTAATTCTTCTCTTTTGGAGGATGGCACAACAAACTTCTCTTCTGTTGTGCTGGACTCTGTTAAGCAAGACTCATGAGAATAAATAGTGCACCTGAGTTTATAACTGATCTATCCAGTGCAATCAATTATCAATTTATCAATGTGAGCTATTTTGACAAATGTGAAATGTATTCAAGGAAGCTACAATATTCACAGTACAGCTGGGAAATCACTATGTTAAGGCAATGCCAGCTTTACACAAGAATATGTGACCACTGTTCCTATAATTCAATCTATTAATTCCATACTCTCTGACCGAGTAATAATAAAAATGCATTTATTAACTCCACAGAAGTTAATTGCCAATTTCATCAGAACTTAGGCACAGATGTAAGATGGAAACAGTCAGTCATCAAAGCACTACATGTTAACTGAGGTTTTTTCACACATTTGACAGTTCTAAAAGTTACTAAGATACATGGAAGCAAGATTCTTCCTCTCTCTCCCCCAAAAGAGGCAACTCTAATGGTATGTTTTATTCTCAAACATAACAGCAAAAAAGGGTGCATATGGGGGAAAGGAAGGGAAAGCTCCATTAAAGTTCTCTAGTCTTCTTCACTCTTCCTCCCAGATAAGAAAAAGGACCAAGAAATCCCATATGACCAGTATTAAATACTGATATTCCCATTAAGAGATTTCACAGAGGTTCCCCCTTTTTGTATTTACTTTTCAAACTCACCACTCACAGAAGTGAGAAAAAAATTGTGCATGTGAACCTGTAAATCTACAAAGTCTGGTTTAATGATAAAGCCCATGCACAGCTTATTCCACCTACACTTCACATCCTGGTCTCTTCTCTTTCACCAAGTGCAAGGTCAGAACCGTTATTTTCTCTGCTCATGCTTGCAGATGACTGACTTATTTATAGTAAATTTCCTGTTTTTCCAGCCTTGTAAATGTCATACAAAACAGACAGGCAATAAAATGTATACATTTCAAGGCTAATATTGCCCCAGCACTTCAGCACCAGTCAATTAGGGACTACGAACTGGGAGGAGGAAGTTAAAATCATAGTTAAAAATGTGTTTACAATCTCATCTGCACACTCCTTTGCTGTCTGCTCTAGTGCAGACAGCACTTCTTGTTGAATGACAGTTGCCATTCCCATAATCAGATTTTTAATCAACACAGAAGTAATGCATTTTATTTAAAATACTCTTCTTTTCTATGCTTATGATTCTGAGGATGACCCCTGACACGAGGAAGACCCTTGCTTTGCACAGAGGAGCATGCAGATGCCAGGCTATCATTGACAGGCACAGGGAACTGCTTTCCAGACCACAAAAATATTTAGTGATTTAAAAACCAAATATTTATTTCTATTCCACATTCTTGGCTAATAAAGCATTTTTTAAAAATATGGAGAGAGAAAAAATGGGAAACTACAATCCCACAGTAAGCAGGGGCTTGGTTCTCAGCTCTGCATGAGAATAGTCTGAGGTTTAAGTGCCTGCCCTGACTTACAGATGGGTTTTGAACTCTTTTCTCCTACTTTCCAGGTAAACCCAAGCAGTACACTAAAACACAGCTCTCTGCCCATTCATTTGACCACATCCTGGAGCTGAGACATATTTATCACCAAGTTCTGTCATTTGCAGTTTATTCCCAGGACATGTTTTATTTGTACTAACTCGTGTTTCCAAAACAACTAAAAGTTTGATCACAAATTGTTTGGTTGGGAAGGGTTTTATACACACCTTCCTTCATCCACCAACACCGATCACATTGCAACACCACAAGCTGTATTTTAATACTTCTGCTAAAACAATCACTATGTAAAAAAAAACTCTGCCTAATTTCCTCATACTTTTCTTCATGCTTTTCTCCCCCTCCCACTTGGGCAGGGAAACCAGCATGCTGTGTCTCCCTCAGCACTTCCCAGTGAAGTGAACGCAGCAGGGAAAATAGGCATTTGTTTAAGGAAAACTGGGTTTTTTTGGGAGTTTGACACTGTTTGCTGGAATATTGCTCCCGAGTCCTGGAAGGGGCTAACAAATAGCCATGCTTAGGTGAATCAGCTCCAGGGCAGGTGATGGAGGGGTAGTGCACAGCCACGGTTCAGCTCCTCTCTGACATCCCATCTCTGAGATCTGTTCTGGCTCTGGAGGTTTGAAGGATGGCTGTGAAACAAGTGCCTGCAGCCCTTCACCTCAGCTCATCAGCGAGTGCAGGGACAAGACTTCAGGTGACAGTCCTGCCAGCTGGCCATAAATTCTGTCTGCAGCTACCAGCTGGGTTGAACAAAGTAGAGAAAAAAAGCCCTCTCGCACCACAAGCCAGAGCGAAACCCTCACCTTTAGGATGCACACGTCTGGACGACAAATAAACTTTCCCCTAAGGAATCTCTTGGGCAACACAAAGAAAACTTCCCTTCCTTCCTGCACTTGGAGCTGACCTCGCGGTGCTCCTCTGCCTCTCACACCTCCAGCTGTCGAGCTGCAGTCCTGCTCCTCCTGCCCATCCAACCAGCCTCGGTGGCTGCAGCAGCACCAACAGTTTTCTGGCACTAAATTGAAGTCTCACCCTGGAAATCACAAGCCCGCTAGCCAGGCCTGTTAGCTAACCTGTTGAGCGCCTGTTGAGTACACACAGATGTCAAGTGGCATCTTTTTAATCAAGTATGGGAGAACTCTTCCTATACTCTTCCTCAGCCAAACAGGAAAGCCATCTGTCTGTTCCTTCACCTGTGTGCTGCAGGGCTGGCAGCACGGATGTGCCCTCACGTAGGGCAAACCGGAGGGAAAAAAGGTAAATCTGAGCAGCCTTTCAGCCAGAGAGGGAAGATGCAGGAGGGTCCAAGCTTTTTCTTCCCACGCTGACAGCCAGCAAACACATGCTGCACTTTCAGAAAAGACTCCACTAATCGCTCAGGAGCTCCAAAGGATGCTCAGCTGCTGGAGGAGAGGATTCCTGCCCCATTCCCCCAGTTGTGAACCTCCCGCAGCCTCTCCGAGGGCCAGCCGGACACCGAGCTCCCCCGGACAAGCGCGGGTTCCCCGCAGGAAGGGCTGGAGGCTCCGAGGTGCCTTTGGGAAAGTCTCACGCAATTACTCGCTGCGCTTAGCGCAGGGCAGGGAACTGCAGATGGGTCCGGACGAGGAGGCGCCTGTGAATCACTGCCCTCGCAGAAGGTGCACGCACACACGCGTGGGTGCACCGGCACCCGTGTCCGTGCCTCTGCCGGGGCCCCGCGCTGCCCCGAAGGGCTGCTGTTCGCCACCCCCTGCACCGCACTGGCCCGCGGCCACCCAGCC
>VZTN01028712.1:704169-895710 GCA_013400515.1 Erpornis zantholeuca
GCACGGCACGGCCGGCGCGGCCCCCCCGCCCCACGTGCGGCCCCGGCTCCTCCCCGCTCCCACGGACAACTTTCCCGAAGGGAGAAGTCAGCGCCGGCGCCCCCCGGGCGGTGGCGAGGGTGAACTCCCCCGGCAGGAATCATCTTTCTCCGAGAGGGGCCGGAGCGCGAGTTCTCTGCCCTGCGCCACCGACAGCTCAGCTCAGCCTCCGGAGGAGCTTGTATTCCAGGGGACGGGGCATGGCAGAACTTTGCTTTCCCGGGAGGATTTCTAGGATTTTCCCAGTTGCAAGCCTCTTGCAATCACTTCTTACCTGCGCTTTCCAGGTGGTTGTTACAGGAGAGGACACAAAGTACAAGTCCTCAGGAAAAACTTGCACAAGCCCATCATTAAAATGGTATCAAAGCCTTTGCGCAAGGCTGCGTGAAAGTCGTGCTCCTACTCTTAGTTCTCTACTCCATTCTTTGATTGCGTGCTCGAATTTGAGACATTAATTATGTTCTCACATTGTCCCGTCCTCGTGTAATTGTTTAGAAACTGGACAAACCAATAGCGAGGTCTGGCTTCTGGGGAAAGGGACAGGCATTCATTTGTTTATCCTTGGCCACAACTCTTCAAAGTTATCCAGAATTGGTGCAAAACTCAAAAGGGGAAAATAACTAAGTGTGCACTTACCAGCTGTCCCTTCCAGGTCATGCTCCATGATTCCAAACCTGAAAGCCAGGCCTCATTTTGAGCAGTCTTATGCATGACCGAACCCCTTCCAGCAAGGAATTCAGTTGTCAGATGTGTGCATGCCCTATTTTGCTGCTAATCGGGACTGAGAAATGACACAGGGAAACAAAGAGTCTGGTCTGGCTCCCTGTGCTGCCCTAATGTGTGCTCAGACACTACACTCCACAGACTTTCACTGCTGCCCGCGTTGCTCTTTCATCTCACATCTTCCCGGCCAAGTGCGTCCTGCAGTGATCTGCGATGCAGGAAGGGCAGCAGGCTCGGGAAGCATCGGTACTTGGGAAGGAAGCTCAGCCTAACATCGTCTGATGCTGGCCCAGCTGATCGGCCAAGCTTAGCTCACAGACCTAAGAGAGGTGACTGAGGTACTTTCCCTGCCCTTGCACCTGTCCTGGATGGAGCAGAGAAGCCTGTCCTTCCCTCACTCCTTGCATTCCATCCCTCCTTTCCCCAGCTGCAATCTCTGATCTGGCTGTTTTGTAGAACCTCCATCGCTGCAGACACTGCTCTGCAGTCATGGGAGCCGCGGTCTCTGACCCGAGCGGCACAGCCACCTCCAGGCAAGGGAACGGAAGGCTTGTCCAATGTCACATAGCACAGCAGTGAGTCAGCTCCATCCCCTGTGCCTCAGGCACCTCTGTCCAGGTCTCCATGGGAAGCAGATGGGATTGCCAGGGCTCAGGAAAGTCCTTCCAAGGGAGGGGGCAGAGCTTGCCTTCTTGGGTAGAAGTGGACTCATGAAGTTCAGTGTACCTGCTGTGTCTAGCCCTCATTTGCTTCCAAGAGGTTTCTTTCCATTTGGAACTTTTATACTTTATTTTCATCCTTAAAGCTGTGCTGATCCCTATGTTTGAGCAGCAATAACTGCCTCACATCTGCTTTCACTGGCTCAGTAACCAGCTGCCCAATTTGTCTTTAGGATGACAGCTCACTTTTTATTGTGCCTTTACCAGTAAAGAGTGGATTGGTCATCAGGCTGGATCCTCTGGACAATAAATGCTCCAGGGGTCTGTAGACCCTCTGGAGCAGCAGCACAGCTTGTGGGGAAGGGTTTCTCTCTGATCTGTGCACTGGCTGATAGTTGTGTCACATGTGTGAGCTCACAGTTCACAGAGCCCCTCGTCACAGCCAAGAGCTGGATGTGACGTATTTTCATCGCCATCATTTTGCAGGATGTGTTATGAGACAGCCCTGCTAAGCCAAAAATCATCTGGGATTCCATGTGAGCATCACATGAGCTGTGGCTGCCCTGAATAGATATTACAGAACTACTCATGCCTCATGGAAAAATTTTTGAAAAACACTATTTAGAACAAACGATTTTTCTAGTAAAATTTATGAGACGACAGACTTCCAAGGGCCCATTTCAGTTTGCTTACAAACACTGCAACTGTAATGAAAGTGTGAGCTGTCCCCATCATAATCCTGATGCTATACTCATGTCTGGGCCACTGTGTTCCCAAATTGCTCTTGCTGGTAATTAACAAAACCAGCAAACTTCAACCAGAACTTTATCTTGATTTTCAGATTTTCACTTCAGTTTTTCCCCTGAACCAATTTCCTACCATTTTATCTCCTCGTTGCATCCAAGTGGTCAATCTGGATATCCCTAAATCCTGGAAGCTGGCGCCACTTACAACAGCCCAAATATAGCCAAAGTTTTTTGTTGTCCTGATTGCTGACTCTGTGACTGCCCAGCACCTTGCTGCTGCAACGAGATTATTTCAGGGCACAGCTGCTCCAGACACCTCTATAAAAGGAAGCCCTTGGTCAGCCTTTAACAGTACTGAGCCTTTGACCCATGGCTGGGCTGCTCCTGCCCAGAAGAGTCCCTGACACCAGCTGATGGATAATTGGGTTATTACTCCATACAAACCTGGCATTGCATTTCATTGCAGAGCCTGGCCTCTCTCCCAGGGGACAGTGGTCCTGCCTTTGCAGGGGATGGATTTAATGATTAACAGACTGTCTTCATGTCTAACAACTGCAGTTCTCATAATGCTATTCTTTTTGTGAGGGTCTCTAAGCACTTCCTAAACGGTAATTAAGGAATCTTCACAGGGCACCTGCCTGGGGAACAGCTGAACTTTAACACAGCAGGGGAGAAGCTCGGGCACATTCCTCATCCGAGGACAGCTCACTGCAGCCATCCTACCTCATCTGCAGCAGCTGGTCCAGCCTCATCTCATGCAGGTCTGCATGCTCTTTAGCAGCTCACAGCCCATGACAGCACTATAAAAACTGATTCAGGTGGTCTCAAGCCTTTAAGCAGAGCCCAATTCCCTTGCTCTTTTGTCTGCAGTCACTGTGATTTGGTGGCCTGAATGTTGGCAGCTGCTAATTTGTCAGGATGAGAAGGCTGGTGCTTTCTTCCTCCTTCAGAAGGTGCTCTGCATTCTTTGGGCCCCAGTACAAACACACAACAGCTCAAATGGTTCTTTCAAATGAGATATTGACCCATGGTCTTGGTCTCAAACATCTCTGAAATCTCGTGCTGTGTCCTGGATTTTAAAATGGGTCAAATCGCCCCCAAGCATCAGCTCATTCTCTCAGATTTCCTACTGAAACTTGAGGAAACCACAGTTTTACTTTTTTTGGAAAGGAAAACCATGTCTAGTCACTGAGAATGCTGTGGGTTTATGGCCATTCACAGCCATGTACTCCCACCAGAGAGCATAAAAAAATATGACGATGATTAAGACTACAAATGAAAGTACAGATTATTTCATATAGCAGAATTTATTCTTAATTTCCAGATAACCCCCAAACCTTTGATATCACAGGCCTCAAGGCTTTGAAAGCCTGAGCACATAGATCCTGGGAGAAAAGAGAGAAGAAAAACTTTAAACAAGATCCAGTTTCTCAGACATTGACATTTCCTGCTGGCACACAGAATCTGTCAGTAGGAAAGCCATGTATTGTGATTATTTCCCAAACAAGAATTGTTTTTATAGTAATCTCACTTAACTTTTATTGGAGGAGAATTTTGTGTGTAGCATCCAGGACTTCTTGACAGGCTGGTACTGCTCTCTTGTAGCAAGGAGGACGTGGGCTGGTACTGCTTTGAGTCCTGGCCCTGGTAAACACTTCAACAGATGACCCAACTCCAGGTACTGAACCAACCCTGCATTTATAGAAAATCTTCCAAGCATCAGGACATGAGCAGCTCTGGTTAAAGCTGCTGACAGACAGGTCCTGCCTAAGGTCAGTGGCAGAGCTGGGCTAGAAAGCTCCATCCTAAAAAGCAGCCCCTTGTGTAGGACATCTCCAGCCTCCTGCAGCAGGGTGGCTGGAGCCCCATCCATGGCTGGCTCAGAATGAGTCTGTGGCCATGGGATCCTGGGAAGAAAAAGGAAACTCACCCATTACTGGGATCTCTTGTCACCTTCCTCTACAATTTATTTCAATAATATCACTTGTAGTGGAATATAAAGCTGAGGATCAATCTCATAACCATATTAAGACACTCTGGGGTGTACTTTATAGGACCATTAATATACTTCTTGGGTGGTTAAAGTCACCCACAGCATAAGTTAATGGCTCCATAAAACATGCTCTGTCATATCCTATGGCTTAAATAACACAAAATAGGCTGAGTATGTTGGGATGTGGTTGAGCTTATTGGGTGGAAGCAAAGGGTCAGAGTGACCACCTGGAAGTGAGGATGCCAGCCTCAGGGGGCCCAGTCATTTAAAAAAAGCAAGATTCTAAAAAATCCAAAGCAATTACAAATTTTAGATTTCATTAGCACTTGTATTCCCAAGTTTATTAGTTTCATTCAGGCATATATTCTCTGCAGAAGCTGTTCTGTTCCAGGATATGATTGTTGTGAGTGGGGTTTTTTGGCAAAGAGGGACACAGGCTCAAAAAGCTCTGAAGAAGTCAGGTGCAGACCAGGCAAAGCTTCTTGGTTAGAGTAGGGATCAGATTGGCTTTGCAAGGGAAGCTAAGCCTGCCATATGTTTCAACTTTCTGAAAGAAACTTGAAGGAAATGTCAACTCAGTATCCATTTGGGACAGATTTTATTGGGCTGGAGGTCCCTGGTACCCACAGGAGTATTTCCAAAATGAAAAGGAAAAAGAAAAATCATCACTTTTCCCGGTCTTTCTTGACCATGATCAAGCTATAGAAGAAGCCAATTCCTCCTCCTAATCCGGTAGATATTAAGTCTTATTAAGTCACATTCTTCATCAGGAATTTTCCTTTGCTATTTTAATGTCTCCACATGAGTTACCAAAGACTCTTCAGTAGACTCTAGCTGTGTCCTGCTAAGGTAAGCTATCCCAATTCACCTGTCTCTGCTGATAAACCTCCACTTTTCTGCTTCTGTTGCTTGAAAAAGAAAAGGGCTCACCTCTGATTTGTGCTGCAAGAGCTCAGCACAACTGCCCAAGGCACCAACATTCACCCAAACTCACTTCAGCTTGAGAGCCTCATTCTCTCCTCCTTTCTTATCCTCCTTGTTCCTTCTGCAAGTACAGAGAGAGCCTCACTGCATCCTTAAACTCCATCCCTGCTCTGCTGATGCTGTTCCCTGTCCTTCCCCTGTTGCCCCACCTCTCCAGCCCTCTTCTATTTTCTCAGTGTATCTTCAACACAAAACTTGCTTTTCATTTGTCCTAAAAATCCTGAAAACTAAAGCTGTATCAGGAAAGATTTTTGCTTTAAGTCTTTATGGTGCCATAAAGAAGAGACAAAGCCTGAACTTTTCGAAGATGCTGCATGCTGAGTAAGTTGGTAGTCCCTTGTGGTGGATGTGTATTAAAGTCCAATGGTTTAAATATGGAAAAAAAATCAGGAAGAAAAAGCTGGGAATAACCCACTTCTCCCCATAGCAAAGTCTGGTTCAAACAACTTGAGTAGGTCTAATTAAAGGTGTCAATCTCATTATTTGGTTTGAAAATAAAACTAGCCACAAAGGCTCAGCTTCCCCAAACTAACTGACACATGGGGTTGTATCAGTGCAGTATCCTGTCCACCAGCTCCACTTTGAAGGGGTTTGTTTTTCTCAAAGGTAAAGAATCAATACACAGAATATCAATAGAAATTCTGTATACAGAATAAACAGCAAAAATCCCGTTTCCCTCATAAAAATACTGAGTTGAGGAAAGATTTCTGTAATAGAGAATTGATTTCATCCTCACAAAAAGTTTGTCCAAGTACCCTCAACAAGATTAAAAGAAAGAAATAGAAAGGTAGCAGTAAGGCACAAGGATGGACAAGCTGAAGGTTTGGGAAAGGAGTTCCTTTGGAGCAGCATGGATACACTCTTCCTTCATGGTGAGGAGTAGCTGGGAGACCCCTCTCTGGGTCAGAATTACAACCCTGGCAAAAGGCATAGCACACAAGGAAGCCACAGACAGCACAGCCCTGATCCTGCAGCCATCTGGGCCCTGGCTTTACTTTGCTCGTGAGAGTAATTTACAGGCATCAGACAAGCCACATGTGTAAGGCTGAGCATACACAAATATTCTCAGGAGCAGAGCCAATTAACACACCACAAGATATCACTCAGTGATTTGGAAGATATACAAACCCCATCTTGCTTTTTGAAGCACTGAAGCAGAGGAATTCATGAGGGTGTCTGATGCTGTACCTTCACGGAAATATCCCAAATCAACTTACTGCTCGCTGGTCCCACAAGAGCATCTTTATGTTGAAGCAGCACCTACTGCACATCTGAGCTTGGTGCAACAAAAGCAGCAGCTTTGATATGAGGCACTACCCCTCCACACATACCCCCTATGGAAAGATTATGATCATTTTTACTATTTATATAGAATAACAGCCAGCAGCCTTGGCTGGGACAAATGGCTCCCAGGGCTAACCCGGCCAAACACAAAGGGAGATGCTCCTTTTCTCCAGACAGCTCCAAAGAGGAATTTGGGGCTTGGGAGCAGGTCAGTGGCAGCTGGGATTGGGATTCCTGACTCCCTGCCTGGCGTCCTAATATTAGCTCGCATTGTCTCCCAGCCCGTCTCGCCGCTCTTTCACATGAACTGCAGGCCCAATTTAGTGCGTCTCACTGCATAATCTGCCAGCCCATCCTCTGTGCTAAATTAGTCAGGGGCTGAGCAAACATCATGGGAACAGCTCTCACACAGTGTATGTGGGCTAAGTTATTCCTATGGCATTGTTTTCTCTATGTTTTCCAAGCATCATCACAAAAGTATGATGGGCTGTGTCCTGGAGCTGGCAGCTCCAGCCTGGCATTGCTCCCCAGTGTGGGGCAGGGATGAAAGCCAGCTCAGTGGTGGCTCTGCTGGGAGCCAGCTTGGGGAAGAAGTGTTAACAAATGAACTCCAGTGGCAGATGAGCAGGCCAAGGAGCAAGCAGCAGCAGCACATGCTGGCCTCCTCGGCATGGTATTTACAAGTTTCCTAAATTTCCTCCCTCATGCTGCATTCAGCAGTGGATGGGCTGATCAGCTTTTGTCTGCCACATGAGCTTCTTATCTTGTGCCCTCCAGCTACAAGCTCAAGGCTGTCCACAAAAACATCCAGCCTTCAACACAAGGGGGCTGGGGCTAATGAGGTTTCAAACCAGTGCCCCTAGCAAGTTTTGGTTGGCTTAGAGTACATGTCCTGCTACTACCAGGGGCCGATGGCATTAATTTCCACTAGGCTTATTAGCCTCTGTGGAACAAGGCTTTAATCAGAAACAGAAAGATATGGGGGAATCACACCAAATCCTGCCTTTGGGCCACTCAGCACATAGCCACCACCTCCTCCCAGGTGAGGAACTGCTTGCAGGGCATAGAGCAGCAGGCAAGAGAAAAAGCAGGGGTCGTTGGAGAGTCTGTGCCTCTGAGCAACCAGTCAGCCAAGTCACAGGACTGGTTTTATAAGGTGCATGCAGGGTTTTGGACAGCAGCTATTGAAAGACAAGCAAGTCATTGAATATTATCCCTTTCTGCCGGCAAGATCAGTGCAGTCAATTAACTGTAAAATCTGAATCATGTCGCTGGCAGGGAGGCTTGGAGAGGAAGCAGCTCCACCTTCCTGCTCTGCCCACAGAGGTCACGGCATCCACTGCACAGCTCTGCTGGCAGCAGCTTGCCAGACCTGTCACAGGCAGCCACCGCAGTGGGGATAAATCAGGATATTTCTCCCATCACACAGCAGGAACAGCTCAACTCCCAGTTCTCAGCATGACATCATGGAGGCTTTCCACAATCCCAAGACCTCTGTGCAAAACCCTGGGCAATAAATCCATCCATACAGCAGCACATATGGATGGACATCGTATCTCCATACATCCCTCAACACCTTTTTACTGCCAGGCTCATTTCTTTTTTCTATTGCTGTAGAATAAAGTCTTAAAACTCCTGACTTGAATCAAATGAGCTTTTAGGTGAAGATCCAGATCCATGGAAACAGAATTGCATTGTACAATGACAGACACAGTCCACTACCCAGCAGAGATCCAGAACTGGGAAAAACAAGCCCATCAGAGCTCCCGCAGTGAATTACTTGCTCTTGGGAGTTGTTGCTCCCTGATGACTCTTTGAAGACAACATCTGAACCAACAGAGTTGTGTTTGCAGTTCTGTGTTGGCTACAAATCCACTCCTGGCATATATGTTCCCAGTTTCCACCTCCCATATGTGTCACTAGGTCCTAGATCCAGCCTTTCCGGCTGGAGATGAGTCATCTTCACCCTCCTCAATGTGGTGGGGATTAGACCCAAGGCATATTAGCAAAGTAGAAGGCTTGCCTTGGACCAGGGCCAATTTCAGCATGTCGATAATTTATAAAATCATATTGCTCTCCAGCCAAGCAAGTTTCAGTTCCTAGATGATTCAGCAGCAGTGCTACAAGGAAGTATGGATGTGAAAAGTCCCTGTAGGAATTTCTGTATAATTCTGCATTGAAATAAAAAGCCCTGAGACCTGCAGCAGAATGGAAACTGGGAATTAAGGATCATTCCTTCTGTGCCTGCAGGAACTTCTAAAAGCTGGTAAATTTTTTGTGGAGTTTCAGGGCAGGAGGGAAGAAAGAGCAAAGGCAGAAATAAGGGAGGCAGAAGACCCTGAGGTGGAGAAGGGAGGGAAATACAATTCCTGGTTTTGTTTTGGCCACTATGCACCAGCTGCAACTCTGTTGTCACTAAAAACATTACAATCCTGCAGGCAGGTAACAAGAAAATTAATTGGAGTGAGTAACCTCTAAAAACACAGTTTCAGAAGGCAGCCTGGAAAATAGGAAGTATGAAGAGCCAGGGACAGCTCCAAAGCCCATCTAAACACTTTGGGTTCTGGATATGATCCATGTCTACTTTAAAAAAGAATGAGAAAAGAAAATATAAATGGAAAAGTACCACATAACTGCCCAATGTAAATTAATTCCTGAAAGGGCATGGTAAGCCAAAGATGAATATTTCATCTCTTCTGACCTCTTTCACTTCATTATCCTAATTGTGAGCTTCAAGTCCACAATAGCATTTCTCTGCATGCAAAGTCTGCAGGGATGGGATGGCGAGCAGTATAATAATCCTTCTGAACAGATTCCAGTAGGAGATGGAGCAAAGGGGACCAAGAGCCATAAAACCACTGCAATAGCATGGAGTAACTTCAAATGGAGTTACTGGACAAATTCCTGTTCGCTCAGAAACACTTTCCACAAGAGAGCATAGCACCCACTCCCTCCTTTTATCCACTGACTCTAACACCACTTGCCCTGAGATGCCCAGAAGTGCTTTGCAAGGTCAAATGGCCATTTCTGAGAAGCCTGAGCCAGTGCTGGACTCATACCATGTCATGCAGAGCAGTCTCTTCCCCTCAAGTGACGTTTTCCACCCTGCTCCTGGTAGAAACCTCACACTCACCTGTGTGCAGCTTGGCAGCCACTCCACAGTTCGGAGAGAAGCTCAGCATCCTGTAGGATGCAACCCCAGCATGAACCCAGCCCTGTCTCCCTCCCTGACCTGCTGCACACCTGCATGCCTCCATCACTGTTGGTTCTCCACACAAGCAGCCATTTAATCCTTCCTTTCATAAAGAAAATCCATTTATATTTTACTGTGCAGCACAGACCTTACCATCCGTCCTTACATCCATGTAACCATCCCACCATAGGTTCCCAGAGTCAGGACTGGCTGCTGCACTCAGACTATTGGAATTCCCTGTATTTTAACTTTTGCTGGTTTTAATTGCTTCCGAGCACTGACATTTCCAAAGGATGCTTCTTTGCTCCTTCTGTGTAGAGCCTGTTTGTATCCTTTGCTTGCTGCTGTCTCTTCCCTGGAGACCTGGCTAATGAATGCAGCATGCTGATGACCCCTCCATTACAAATAGTTTAATATTTTATATAAATATGGGATGGTGCCATGATTGTGTGGGTATTTCATCCAGCCTGCAGCACAAGGAGCTGGCACTGACAATGGCAACCATGGCTTTATTTGTCATTCTGTTGCTTGTTTGCCATGGAAAGCAACGGAAGGGGCTGCAATGTAACACAGCAATGTAGCACAGGAGAGAATTCTGTTATATTGTGTTTCCACTGTGTTGCAACAGAATTAACACATTAGCTTGAAATGTAGCTGATATAATTTATTCCTAATTTCAGAGCAAAATTTATCCTAAGCAGTAATATTTAAAAAACAAACCAATAGTGACAAAGGAAGAGAGAAAGGGAAAAAGCCTGAGATCAGATCAAATTCTTCAACATGTTAATTAAATTTCAGCCCATCAATGCCTGTTGTCCTAATTTCCATTCTTTCCTTCTGGGTGCATTTGGATTTTTGCTATATGTAGATCTAAATTTGCTTGTCCCTCACAACCACTTCTCAGGCAACAAAAAGCTCCTAGAAAGTTCACCCAGTGGTACTCAAGGATTGCCTTCCCTCCCAGGTGGCATGAAGCCAGGATGGATGCTCCACCACTTCCACCCCCAGCCTACAATTTTACCAAGGCACGGGGTGTGAACAGGGACTGCTGCCAAGGCAGTGATTTACAGCAGTGCAATCCATCCCCATGGACAAGGAGGAGCAGCGATACCTGATACCAGCTGTTGCCCAAATGTTTCCACTGAGGAGGCAGCTTCTGGGCTTAAAAACCCAGCTTCCAGATTGAAGAAACCTACTTCTCTGGCTGCAAGCTTCCTCCTGCAGCCAGGCATCCTTCAGGCTCGTTGTGCTGATGCCTTCTTGCTCTCCCTTACACCTGCTTTCCTCAAAGGGACACTAGACTAAAAATGTGAACTCTTGCAATCCACCCAACTCAGATAAGCACTTTTTCCCTGCCAAATAGTCATCTGAGCTCCAAAGTGCCAAGTCCAAGCCCCAGCAGCCTTTCTTCTTTATGAGCCCAGCTTGCTGGAGAACCAGGTAGCCCATGAGCACCACGGTCCTTTGCCACGGAACAGGAACAATTAGACAACCTCTTGCAATTGGATGGGGAATGGAAGGTCAGGGTTATTTTAAGTGACTCTGCTCTGAGACTAACGAGGAGGCAGTCTGAAGCTATACCCAGCCTCTCAGTTGCTATTTCTGACTCTTTCCTCCCCATGCAGCTTCTTCCAGTGGTGGTGTCTGCAACAGCACTGTAATGGAGGTGTCTCTACATACCCCAAGCCTCACCACCATATGTGCATTTATCCCCAAAATGAGGAGTGCTGTGCAATAAAATACTACCCTGGTGTGGCATGGGCAGTGGCTGTAGATATTAGGAGGGGCAGAGTAGTTGGGTTCCCTCAGGAAAACAGCCAGCAGCTCTCCTGCTACAGTTTCTGGCCTTAAAGAGAGGAAAAAACACGTAACTAAAAGACCTTTCCAAAAAATCAGCTTTACAGAGATCAAGGTGACACCTGTATAAGCCTGAGAGCTTGGAGTGCGTGCTGAACTCAGGAGCACAACAGAGAGGTACAATTACCTAATTGTCTCTAAACTCTGTCATTTATTAAGTATTTTGCATGGTGCCACGGCCTCTGGAAGAGACAGTCCTTGCCCTGAGAATCTCCCCCCACGCCACCCTGCCTGTCAGACTGGCTCCCATGACCCAACAGGGTGACAGTCCCTGAGGGGCCCATGGTCCCCACACCGCCTACCTTTCCTCCACTCTCTCCTCTGCTCCTAAACAGCCAAACACTGGCATTAGTTATGGTTCATTGACTGCCTGAATTCATACATATGTATATAAAATCATCAGAAGTGCCCTGTAGATTTAAAATTCCTCTGTGAGATAGGGTGGGCCTAAGTGCTATGTTATTAACCACTGGGAAACAAACCTGAGCTGATTCATTAAGCAAGAGGGCAGCTGGGAAATAAACCACTTCCCCCATAGTTTCTGAACAACTGCAGTTCATGAAACATTAAATTTCTAATTATAAGCCCAGGAACTTTTAACGTAAAAAAAGTGACTTGTGAAACAAAGTATAGGTTTTTCTGCTCATTAAAATATCCCCCGAGTATAATTGCTTTTCTCTTAATCCTGAACCTTAAGGTTTTCACAGGTAAGTAGGTAATTAACACAAATCTGGTTCAATTACACAGCTCTTGCAGCGTTGCAGGTCTGGCAGTAATGGAGCTGGGTTCTGCTGGATGCTGGGCTCCCCTTAGGGTAACAGCAGCAGGGGGCTGGTTACCCTGTGGTGTTCCTGCATCACAGACACTGGGAAGCTGCATCCTTGCTCATCTGCATTCCAGGGAAAGGATTTCAGACCAAAATCCATGGGAAACAAAGGGCCAAATCTTTGAGGGCATCACTTTCCCAGTGAGAAGCAGCAGCATTCACACTCCTGCAGATCTGCCCTAAATGCATTATTCTTCTCTCCAAGCAGCACTGACTTCTCTGCATCATCACAGACACCAGCACATGGTAAAAGAGCCTTCCTGGCAAGAGGGCTGGTGGTAACACACAGCTCTGGGTTGGCTCAAAGCAGTTGCCTGCTCTCTGGTGCATGTCAGAGAGGGGTTGTGTGAAGTCAGCTATGTGGGGCAGAGAATGAGGTTGTCAGGCAGGTTTGGGTCCATGGGGACAAGAAGTTCCATTGTTACCAGGACCCCCTGAGCAAAACAACTTCTGCAGGGCAGGGGTTAGACTGATCCCTCTTAAATCAGATTGGGACTCTCAGTCCTGGAAACAAGTCAGGCAACCTCAAATAGCCTGAGAAGAGGAGACATAGTTGCATTACATCAAACAAGTCCCCTTTACAATACCTTGCACTCAGGGGTGAAGCCCAAGGCATGTCTCATTTTAAAGGCAAGGGCTTTCTGCAATTTGCCCAGCTTTATGTACCTCACCAAGGCCAAGCAAGGCTTAACACCAAGATCATCTGCCTTTCAGCCCTTCTGGGCTGATTGCCTTTCCCTTTGCATTTAAGTCCAGGGTTTTCTGCATTTATCACAACAAATGCAGTCACACATGCCACCACAAGTAGCACAAGGCAGGCAAAGCTGCAAGCAAATTCCTTTTTACATGGGAAGCAAATCTCTCACTAAGGTACTACAGCCTTCTGACCCTCCAGCCTGGAAACCAGAACATCAGAAGCAGGAAGCACAGCAGGTAGAATCCTCCTTCAGCCCTCAGACTGAATCCAAAGCTACCTCTGCACATGGTCCATGGCACAGGTCCAGCAGAAGGACCTTCTGTGCTGAGGCACCACAGCCCCACACCACTACTGTCTGCCCCAGCAAAGGGGGACTCTGGCTCACCTCTCCTGACCCAGAGGCTTCTCATTTGCAGGGTGCCAGCCAGAGCTCTGCACTTTGCTCAAGGAACTTCGTGATGTTTTTTCCTGACCACCTTGAGTGGAGATATCAGGTCCCCCAGGGCAGCTCCATCCCACTGAGCTTTGTAGGAGCAATCCCTGAGTGCTTAACAGTAGCTACATAACACTTCCAGTAACCAAGTAATTTCTCCCTCAAGTTTTGGATGAAAAATAAGATGCAAAACCAAATTATCCACTGTTTATGTACATAATTCCCTGTGCATCTGGATAAGAGCATGCCTGTGGCCCCTTTTATGCTGCATCTGATTCTCATTAGGTACTTGTGATTCCTCCTCGATAAGGTTTTACTGCCCTCCTTGACACTCTGAGATATGGCCAGGCTCTTTATTCTCTGCAACTGCCCAGCCCGACCTGATCCACAACAAGCTCTGTCAAATGACAGCCCTGGTGCTGAAGAACTAGAAATAAAGCCAAAGCCAGATCTCTCCAAAGTTGATTTTGTGAACTGGCTGCTGGGGCTTTGCTTACAGTAACCAGAGAAGGGGACCCACCAGAGACAGAGCCTGTGCATGGCCTGGGGCAGCACAACAGCAGAGCAACCTCCCTTTGCACCAGGCCAGGCTCTGAAGGGATTCTTTAGCAGCTAAACTTTGCGGGTAATGTTCCAAGAAAGATATTTTGCAAATATATTTTTCTTTCTCTGAATGAGACCGCTCCTCACTTTTCTTATCCATGTACAAAAGCAGAGTACAAACTGTTTCTGGGTGAGCAAGAAGACACAAAGGGAATTTGTGTTTGTGTAAAAGACACAAAGGGAATTTGGCTGATTGAGTGGTAAGCCTCATCTTAAGAAATTTTAGTATTTTGTTCTTCAGAATCTTGGTTTGACCAGAGAAATTAATGTTCACGCACAGAAGTAGACTGATTTCTTTCCTATAATTATTGTTGCCTTCAATTGAGGAGAACATTATCAGATATAGCCTTTGATGCATATCAGAAACATCTACCTGGATAGCATTCCTGCTTGTAAAATGCAGATTTACCTTGCAGTAGAAATCCCTGCAGTAATCAGTAGCAGAAAGGTTTAACATACTTAAAGCTTTCTTCCGCTGACAAAGGAATAGGAGAGCTGCAGATTTACCCTAAATCAGAATTTATTTATTAATTCTTCAGAGTGACAGAATTACTCTCATACAAAATCAAAGCAGTAACTTCCCACTACTATTGTAGCAATCCTGCAAAAACAAATAAACAAGAAACACACAGAAAAATACCTCACAAAACAACCAAATTCAACCAAATTCATGAACCACTGAGGTATCTTGGCAGCACTGATTTTCTGATAGATCCCCATAACCAGCCCTTGTGAACAATAGAGTACACATTAAAAAAAAGAAGAAAAAGGAAAAAGAAGAAACCATTTCTTACCACCTTTATAGCTTAAGGGAGTCAAAATTCAGAAATTTCTAGGAACATTACCTGGGCTGCCAACTTATTGCACAGGAGTCTAAATCTCATTTGCACAAGGTCTTTTCCCTGCTCTACATTTTCCTCCTCAGCACTTTCCCTTTACCAAGAGATGAGGTTCTGTCATTCTGTGCTGCCTTTATACCCCTTATCCACAACCAGCCCAGCACCCAGTGGCCCAAATTAACTCCATTAAATTTATAAAGCAATTAGAACTGGGTGAGCAACGCCAAAAAAACCTCAGTGAAAGTCCTCTCAGCTTTTTAAACAAATTCATTCCAGCTGGGTTCATGCTCGTAGTGCATCGGCTTCCCACACGGGTCCCAGCATGGGAGGTCAGAGGCAGAAAAGGTTTTGGAAGGGTGAATGTTAAGTGAGAATTAGAAGCTGTATGCAAATCCTGAGCTTAAGTGAGGGCCTGTGCAAACAGGAAACCCTCCCAGGCCACGTGAGTTAAATGGCTAATTAAATCAGCACAAGCATGGGTTCCATGAATGAGCTATGGGTCAGGGATTGGAGGAAAAAAGCATTCATGGAACTGATTAATTGAAGGGAGTTGTGATCTGTCTGCAAATAATTCAATTGAGCAATTAGAGCTGGGCAAGGAAATGTTTTTGCACGTGGCAGGTTTTGAAATATTTCTCTGTTTTAGCTTAGGACAAAAAAACAAAAGCTGCAGAGTGAAAGAAAATTCAGACAAGGTCCATCCTGAATCTGCTTGCATTAGTTTGAAATGTTTCTTGTTTCCTCTCTGGCCTTATTATAATTCTAGTTTATAATTATTATACCTTTGAACATCAAGAACATGGTTCAGATTGCATATCTGGAAAGCAATTTCATTTTAAACATCAAAAACATTTCAGAGTGTTAAAAAAGCTTTATCAAAACATCTCTTTTCAAGGTGAAAAAGACATTTTCCAGAAGTCTTCATTATTTTATGGGGAAAAAAATTTCCCAGTTAAAAATCAATGACCCTCTCTGTCCTTTATCTCTTGTGCATTACTTATCTCTAAAGGCAAGAGCCTTGGAGGAGGTCAAGTTTTCTCAGCTACTTTAAATGATACAACCCATCAAACTGCATTTATTAATTGTCCAGGTATTGTGAACAGAGTATAACCAAGTGAAGCAGGACAGGAGCATCACATCCCATATCTCTTACATCTCAATCCACAGCTCTTCGTCTAATTATCTTAGTGATCTTAAATGAGGTATCAGCCAAACCCTCATCATTTCTCCAAAGACAAGACTGGGGAGATAAGGTTTCAGTGGACCCTCAAAATGACAATGTGGTGGCTCAGTTCTCATCACAAAAGGCTGTAACACAAGCAGGGCACAAAGGCAGTGAGGCTCTCTGCTCTCTCGGACTAAAAGTGAACAAATGTGCAGCTGGCCCTGGAGGAAACACTGTGTAAGGACCTGGTCTGACCCCAAACACCCTTTAAAGTTCCCCAAGGGAGGGTCTTGAAGGGGTGTTTTATGTGTAAGTATAAAGTAGGCATTGATTAGGGTTTATTAAGATTTAAGATAACTTTGACATACAAAATCAAGGAGAGTGAGTTGGTCAATTTTCATCATTTTGAAAGTTTCTCGGTCACATCTTAATGACATTTAATCAAATCATCTATGGGAAATATTTGATTTGGTTGATTGAATCTCAAGAAATGAAGTTATAAAGTTTATCTGACTGGGGATGGTGTGCAGCTCGCAGTGACAGCCTGTTTGAAGTGACTGGCTCAGGAGTAGGATGTGTTATCTGGGTGTTGGGATTAAAAATTACCATAGGAAGAGGGGCACAAGGGTTGCAGTGTGAGTCTCACATCTCCTCAGTCCAGCAACTTTATTCTTTTTGATCCTGTCTGTGTACAATTGCCACATATTCCACCCTGACATGAGTACCTTTGTCAAGGTGATTAGCAATTCTTATTGCTTCTCTGATAAAGGTGAATGAGAAAAAGCTTCAGCTAACATTGCCAAAGCCTCAGAAAGGATTACTCATGGTTCATGTCTGGTCGCTAAAATTAGTCTTACACAAAAACGTGGTTGGAGCAAAAAATCCTAAATTTTTAATAGGATTTCTCTTAAAAGGCCTTCCACCCCAGGATCTCAAATCAATTTAATTAGAAACTGTAAACTTAATTAGGCCTCAGAACAACCCTGCCACTGAGGCAAATCTCTGATTAATGGAGAAGTGTCTATCAGGGGCCAAATTCAGTCCTGCCCACACTGGCAAACATATCAGAAAGACAGACAAAAACCACTGTATAGATGCAACCACAGCAAAGCATTTTGGAAAGAATTTCTTGGATAAAGAAGCCCAAAATGGCACCCTGGACACCCTGTGCTGCTGCCAGGTGTCCTGGGAGCTTGTAGCAGGATGAGGTCGAGCCTGGGGCATTCCTCCTGAGGAGGAGAAGAAGAACAAGCAAACCAAGGTGTCCTCAAGCCCAAGGGCTTCTCCATGTCTCCTGCAGAGCAGAGTCACATGCAGCCTGCAGGGTTCAGCCCTGCCTGGCCCAGCACTCAGTGACACATCACCTGGGCAAAGCAAATAACACTGCAGACTACACTGAAATAGCAACGTGTCTCAACAGTTGGCAAACTGTTGGAAAGGTGACTTTATTTTGCACTATGCCCAGGGACAAAGGACTGGCAATTTAATGACAGGGAACTGTTTGATTCCTGACTGGCAATAGAGAAACTGGCAGAAGCACCACCTGGCTTTGTGCAGCAAAGAAACAAGGTCAAGGACTTTGCTCATCCCATCTGTGATGTTCTTACATGGCAATTTATATTATGGTGGGAAGAAGAGGTCTTGTCAGAAATCAGGACCCACATTGTCCAAGAAAAACTCCAAATGAGAGGCAGTGTGTCCCTCAGAGCCATGTGCTCCAGGTCCAGAGTCCTCTTCAGGGAAGTGCAGTCAGTGGGATATTGGGGGGACAGTGGATCCCAGATGGACTGCAAAGACCTTACGGCTCTACCGAGGAACCACTGGTGTGGCTAGAGCTCACCAGGCAGGGCTGGGGGATAAGGGGGATGCAGAAGCAGTGAGGGTCCAGCCCACAGGGTAGGAAATGAGATCCAGGTTCTGTCACAGCTCCCTGTGGTGATGTTTTACAGGAATGTACACCCTTTTCCCTAGATACCTCTGCACTTCAATGACAGTATCGTAATACTAGCTTAAAGCCTTTTGGATGCTATAAGCATCCTCCTGCATGAATTTTGCCCTCAGTAAAAAACAATTTCCACTCCCAGTTACATCAGTTTAAGTCTTCAGATGAAGATTTTGGCTTTGTATCAGTGCCTTTGACAGACACAGGCCCCCTGGGCCCAGTTTGGCTGTGCTTACACATTTTCAGTGGAGTTGCACAGAGAACATGGATTTCCTCCCATCCTTCAGTTTCCTAAAACCTGAAGTGGTTTGGGGAAAGTTGGTGCTGAAGATGCAAAGAGAGAGGTTGGCAGCAGAAGTGAGAAGCAATTCCCTGGGGCAAGGCTGTGCTGGCTGCCCTTGGGGAGGGGTGCTGGGAGAGGAGACATGCGGCTAGGATCTCCTCCAGGAAGGGATGGGCTCAAAGGGGGAACACCATTTTCTGCTGGGACCTCATCCCACTCCTCTGTAACTCTGTCAGTCACTTCCTTCACTGTCCTGCTTAGGCCACTGTCCTCTCCTTGGAGCTTTAAGGTCTTTTCAAACTCAAACCATCCTATGATTATAAGGGAACTTTTCCCATAGAGGGGATCCAGGTATTTTCCCTAGATATAGAAATCAGTCTCCTTAATGGAAATTCATGTGCATCCTATGTAGAAAAAACAGTTGGCTAGGAAAAGGCAAAGATGCAAACTACAAGCAGAATGAAGGAAGATTTTGCCTTATGGTTTTACGAGGCTGGTTTATGAGATGCATGTTACTAATGAGATATTTGGTGTAGGCAGTTTACTAAAGCCAAACTCCCTCAGAAATGAAAAGGAGTTTTGCCTGGGCAACAAGGGTGTTAAAATGGCCTCAGAAACTCAGAATATTTGGGATGGATAGTTAAAAATAAAAAAAGGAAAGAGGAAAAAAAGAAAAAGGAAAACCCCCTCTGGATTTAGTGTATATTCGTTAACAAGGTATCCCACAGGTAGAACATGATTTATTGAAAACTGGAGAAACTGTCCTGGTTTTGCTAGAATGGAGGTTTTTGTTCTGCTCAGGGCACTTTATATGAAACAGATGCACAGTCGATAAATCAGGCTGTCCAGCAGGAAGCACAGGCTGCATTTGCTGTATAAATTACCATGTTCTTTGTAGGTAAATGCTATGGATGAAAACAGGGGTATTCTTGCTTCTTAAAAAACATTGAATTTTATTGCTGGAGAAAAGAATTCCTTTGGCCTGTAGGATGTAGCAGCAGAGAGAACAGTCATGGCAAAACTCCCTACAGAAATCACTTTCAGAGTAAGAATTTGATTAAAAGAGGAGACAATGGGAATATTTGGAATTTATGACCAGCAGGATGTTCTACTTTCTCAAGTTTCCCTCAGATTTTTTTCAAATGGCTGCCCCAAAAAAGCAAACACATTTGAGTACTTTGAGCTGATAGGAGCAGCAAATCCTTTGCAAACCCTTTCTTTCTTTTCTTGGCAAGGACATTAATCAGCACTTGGGCAGTCTGCAATGTGCCATGAGATTTCCAGGGATGCTGTGAGGATCCACAGCAGGGAAAGCAGCAGGACACGGCAGTCGAAGGAGGAATTGTCTTTGTTTGAGAACTGCTAAAAATAAGTATACAAGAAGCTGTAACATGGGTGGCTTTTAGTCAGAATTTAGAATGCAAAAGGATATTATGGTTTTTCAATAAAACTGGTGAGGAGTGATGCCATAGGAGGGGATTTCCTGGAGTTTGGTTCTTACAAATGAGAGATTCGTGAGACACAGAGCAGAAGTTCACCAACTGCCATTTCTGTGTGGCTGTATTTTCACAAGCAACATTTCCATGCCTCACTTCCCACAACATTAAAAGTCTGCTAAAAATTGGTGTTGTTTTATTAAAAATGTCAACTACCTAAGCCTAGGCTTAGGTGAAGGCAGCGTTCTCCTGCAGGGAGGCACTGATGAATTCTCTGAACGGAGCAGAGCCAAGGGCACATCCCCTCTCACTCCATCCTGGCTCTTTCTTTTCTTTTTTTTTTTCTTCCTTTAAACTGCATAAGCTGCAGATGAAAAAATATATAAATAGTAATTCTATATATAGTCCTGGGATAAAACTGCAGTTCATTTATGACAGCTGACAAATCTAAAATGGGCAATGTAAGTGCATTACAAAATGATTAAACCTTAAGTTCTCTCGCCCCCAGCTACAGGGCCACATTAACATTACATTACCCACTGAATAATGCAATTGCTGCAGTTTTATGCCAACACAAAAATATAGCCAAAATAGCCCTTTCCCTTCTATTTACAGCTTGTGTCTCAGAAGCCATCTTCCTTCTGGCAGATACAGCTTCCGCTCGCTCCCATTTGCTCAGAGTCAATGAAACAGGAATCCTGCAGAGCTGAAGTTGGTGGGAAGCATTTTCTTGGGTTTAAGCCACACAAATGGCATGTGCAATGGGCTTAGGCCTCTGCTTACAGAATTACAGAGGTATAAGGCTACATATCCCTGGGGCTGGGGCTGAAATCAATACTGGGTACTTGGGAGAGATGTAATGGATCCAATCTGACCAAAAGTTTAATTACAATTTTCAGTATTTTCTGTCTCTGGATCTCGTGGAGGTTAGGCAGAATACATCAGAGCTTGTGTAATGGAGTGTTGAATATTCCCATTATTTACCCCTCATCAGGGAAGCAGTTCCCTGCAGCAGGCAGGTCATAGGCAGAAGAGGTGGGTGGAAATCGAGTGTCCACTAACCTACCCACCCTTTCCAAGCTGCAGAGGTGATACAGCCATGCTGCCTTGGTGATTTGCCATTGTCCTGTGATTTCAGGACTCTTTGATAGCTGTTCATTCCTTGCTGCTTCTCGCTGTGGCCTGACATGAATGACAGGATGTGAAAAAAAAAAATATGATGAAGGCAAAGGAGGCTGGCAGAGAAATTTAAGGTTGTCACTTTTTTTTTTTTTTCCAGCATAAAGAGTTTTCTCTGTCTGAGGGAAAGGAAACTGGGATTTAGGATGAATGTTTTAAGAACCCCAGAAGTGGGAATGGTCCTTTTGGTCCTGCCTTTGCACATGTGAAGGGCTCTTTCATCTCCCCCCAGGTCACATTCTGCTTTGTGGTACCGACACCACTTAATACACCATGGTCCCCTTCAGCTCAAGAGAATAATTAATGAGAACCCCATTAAAATGCAATGATTTTCATCCCTCCTCGCTTGGCACCCTTGGGATTTAGCCAGGAGCTGCCCAGGGCACAGGTTCCATTGAGCTTCCCAGAGAAGGCAACTGAACAGTAACTCCAAGGGGAACCTCCCTAAAATAGCATGAGCTCAGATCCCATAACTAACACCTATTTTCCCAGAAAACTCAAAGCCATGATTGTAATGAAACCCAGCTATCAGACTTTCTTTTTAAGCAGCCTTAGTTCAGAAGGAAAAGAAACAGCACCATCTCATTACACATGGAGTGTATTTTCTCTGGGGAAAAAAAGAAATCACTCTTCTTTCAAAAAGTACTGTTCTGTCAATATTGCTCCTGTTCACAAAGAGGAGCTGTGAGACAATTCAAGCTAAAACTGGCATCATGCTAAAACCTCAGTATCAGAACTTGAATGAAACCGAGCTGGAAGCACTCAGAGTATTACACTTTCACCCAAAGTTTCCCAACTGCTGATTTGATCTGTGTGCCATCAATCCCTGCTCCCTCTGAAAGTCTTGATGGCTTTTTCCTCTGTAGCAGCATGCACAGAAATGAAGAGCAAATGAAGAGCAGGGAGGTTTCTGGACTGCCCAAACATCCCTCCCAGGCAGTTGCCCATAGTCAGTGCCTGCAGGGGAGCTGGCACAGGTGGGACTTAGCATGCGCTGGGACTCAGCCCCTCTGCAAAGCATCTCCATCCATCAGCATCCTACAGAGCAGGAGTGGAGGGGTCTGAATTACTTAAATGAAGCAGCTGCTCCAGGAGAGAGGGAGAGGAAATTTCTTGTTTGGAGTTATCTGAATTCATGGAGAAATTGAGGGATTTTTTTCTATATTCAGCGCTAATTATGAAGCTCCAATGAAAACTGCATATTTGTGCTGCCTTTATGGGGTGCTGCCAGCAGCAAACTGCACTCAGGTATGTACCCCAAACTCCTGCCAAACCAGTGGCAGGAGTTTGCCACTTCCCTTTTGCTCCTTGTTGCCCATGGCCAGGGATTGGTACCTTGGGAGCTGTACACACCACACAGCCCTTGCCCAAACTGATGATGGTGCCAAAGCAATTTTTTCTGTGTGATCAAACCAGGAGTGAAATGTAACCCACTTCTACTCTTGCCACATTCAGACTTCTCCAGGATGATCCTCTTCTCTCTGCTGCCTCCATGAACTCTCTGAGGATCACAGTTTTCCTTCCACTGCTGCTTCCTCCGTGGGTGTTCCCTGGTGGGTGATGGTGCCCAGGGTGCGAAGACACACGAATTGTGACATCACTATTAGCATTCTGTGGCCCCCTTGGGAGCATGCATTTTTTTCTCTGTTCTGTCTTGGACTGACAAAACTCAGCTGCCATATAGTGGCAGAGTTAAATAAGCTCCTCCCCAATTCCCTCATTACCCACCGTTTGCAATATACAATTTGTTTGCCAGCACCTTGGGGTGTTGTTGCTATCATTTACACCACTCACTGGTATTTAGAAATGACTGTTTATTTATCAAATACAAGTAACAGCTTTTGGGATTAAAAAAGAAAATCCTGGGGTTTTCTCTAATCCTGGCCAGGCTGTGTGCTGAGGGGAGATCTTGCTCTGCATGGATCAGGGCTGGGTTGTGAATGTGTTGTCTCATGTCAATGCTATTTCTTTTCCATTTTGTTCGAGAGTTTCTTGTTGCTGCTCTTTTGTACTTGCAAATGGAAAGGAAGTAATGCAGACATAAAGAGAGCTTTTAAAGACAGAGGGAGCAGGATTTGATAGCCACATTCAAATAATTCCCCCATCAAAATCCTGGTTTTTGACTCAGAGATAGTTGATGTTCAGTCCATTGGATGCAGGTGAAGAGCCCATGGGGTCAAGGACAGTTCTGTAACAGACTGTGTGTTGGAAAGGGGAGAAAATTCCTCCCAGAACTGTGCCAACACTGGTTATACCCAGAGCACCACATTTAGGCACCCTGTGTTTCTGTACCAGCTCCAGTTCTAGACATGTGCAAAGACACCCCACCAGGCTCCTTCTAAGTGTGACTTTTAGAAAAAGAATCACAGTAAATCTATCAGGCCAGAATAAGCAGTGATAGTTATGTCAGTTCTTTAATCCAGCCACAGTAAGTGGCTCAAGAAAAACCTCCTTTAAATCCCACTGCTGCAAGCAGCCAGCAGAAAGCTCTGTTTGGGAGACTGGGGCAGACAGATGGGCACAGCCAGACCAGGAGCTGCACACTGCTGTAGTCTTGGTGCTAATGCAATTTAAAGTGGATAAATATGAAAAATAGGTGCATGGATGGCTGAGAAAATCACCGGGAGCCAGAGCATGTTTAAAGAATAGGATTTGTAGACATCTCCTGTCTGAAGGATTACATTTAAGTGTGCGATAAGCCATCTAATAAAGCTCACAATAGCACCAAGTGCTTACTTCACCGTCACAGGAAAGGAGACTGGGTGAAATGAGTCAAGTCTAAACTTTTCTTTACTTCCCCTCAAAGAATAGTATTTTTTAAAAAAGCCAGTTTTCTCAGTTATTCCAAATAACCCTGTGCTCTGTCCCTTCTATAGACTAAGACTTATGAACGTGCACTCCCGGGGGGCACGGATTCATGGTCTCAAGTCAGCTGTTGTTGTGACTGCCCAGACCAGTTCTGCACCACTGAGCCTTGGTCCCTGTGGGGCTGCAGCATGCAGGGTGGAAGCACCTGAGAGCATCTTCTGATTTGTGGAAGACCTTATATATCCGAACCAGCTCAGTGGCTTAGTGCAGTTGTACTATAGTGTCTGGAAAATTAATATGCCAGCATGTGTGCCCAGCTAGAAGTCTCTTAATAGACTTCTTGCCTTTACCATGATAATAGTGTTAAGTATAATTTGACATACAGCTGCAGAAAAGCTCTCAGAGGAAGCTCAGGTACACAAATGCTGGGAAAAAAATAAACAAAATACCTTCAATATGGTACTGACTGCCTGGTGATTTTTATATATGAGGGCAATTGTGTATTTGCTGCTTATTGTAAGAAAACACATCTCTCCTGGGCTTTCGCTGAGTATAAGGAGCTCTCGTTCAGCATAAGAAGCCTGCCTGCTCTCCTGCTGGCTTTTATTATATTTGTATTGACTAGAATAATGCTGCCTTGTGGGCAACTTCACTGTGCTGAACTTTGAGAGAGGTTCTCTGAGGATAAGAATGGCTGGTAATGGATACAGGGCTCGCTCGAACCCAGACAGGCAGCGAAGCAGCGCTGCAGTGCTAATTGATTCCGTGGAAAGCTGAAATCCGTCGATGCGAGTGCTGCCCAGACAGCCCAGCATGGATTAAGGGCTCAGTTCCCCATCCTCTCACACCGAGGGGGTTGGCAGGGTTTGTAGCTCGCTGCCTTTGAACTTCACTCTCACACAAAAAACTACATGAGGGGTCTGGTTATGAGGCATTCATCTTTGTATTGACTGTGGATTTTGGCTCTCAGGCTGCAGTCTGTTCTCTTCCCCTGCAAAGGCAGGCATGAAGCCTTGGTGCCTGAGGGGTGGGAGGGGAGAGGCAAAGGAAAAGGAGTTGAAAAAGTTGTTGAGTTTGTGTTTAACAGCGATGGATGCTGCGTGTGCCCTGAACACACCGGTGCCAGCGGTCAGGGCAGCGCTGCCTCTTTATCTGCAGAATATATTCTGCAGGCAGCTCAGAAGAATATATTACCTGTAATAAAGTGTCTCATATATACAACTGCCTTTCTGGATATGCTTTGAACTGTTTAATGATGTGTGGCTGAAAAGGAATGATATCTTCCTAATGAAATGCAGTGGAAGGGGAACTCGTGGACATTAAGACATCTTATCTATATTGGCAATTAATAATATCGGAATTAAAACAAAGTATAAAATCTAAGAGTTTTAGCTAAAGCCATGGGATATGAGCAAATGAAATCCAGTCAGGTTTCCACAATGCTTTCCTGTAGTGAAATCCAGATGTCAGGGAACTCCACCTATCAACTATTCATTTCTTTTAGACTGTGGGCTTCTCAGAAATTTTATGTCCTTCAGCTGTCTTGAAGTTTGTTATGTTAATCTAATTATCTTGCTATAGATTTTCCTCTTAAGTCAGTGGACATGTTTTAGATTAAAATAATCAAGTGCCAACTGCTGGAGTTTCCAAATGTTACAGTGAAGACTAGACTGGGCACATCTACAAACATTTATTCCAAGACCCAACCTCAATGGTCCACCAACATTGTGACTTGAATCTTCATGGAGCACCTAAATCAAGTTCACTCATTTTTACAACCACTTTGATAGACAATTAATGAGTTAAACTCAATGATTTTTCATAAATAAATGCATTTGCTTAGGTGACAAGTGAGAGAAGTCTGTACATTCTCTGAAAAGGAAGAAAGTGGGATTAAAAAGTCTAACTGTAATGCTTGGTTATGATAAATATTCTTTGAGAAAAAAACCCCAAATGGTTGAAAATCTGGATTGAATTGGATTGGATTATCAAAACTATCAGACATAAGGAATATTAAAACTCTGCTCTTTGATTTTGCAAGATTACTTTAGTGGATTCTCCTCATTGTAGAGAAAAATAAAACAGACGCCAAAAGTTATTCAATATCATAGTCTCCATTTTAAAAATAGAGATCTTCTGATAACCCTTGCCATATTGTTCTTGCACAATTGCAATAAGTGAAAAGAAGGACTTCAAGCTTGCAGCAAAGTTCCATTGCGCTTCAGCATAATGATATATTGTTTTTCAGTAAGAAGTTCACAGCGTGCCTTGACTAGGCAGAAATATTATTTGCATTCTTCCATAAAGAACTTTAAGTTAAAATCATTAGCCACCTTATATAATTTAAGATGCAAAGAAACCAATATATGATTAAAAGTAGATCACATAGAAGTGACTGTAAAATTGAATTTTAAATAATGATTTCAGGAGACTATCTTCATCTCCCATGCCTTGTGGTATGTATTTCACCCTCCCTAAAGATTTAATAAAAGGATTACTCTGTCAGCACTTGGTAAGTATTAAAATAATAATACATGCCATAATTACTTTCCAGACATTACTAACGTGTTCCGATCTGCATAAAGCTTGACTCTCAAATTACACCAAACTTTAAAGAGAAGGAAAATGGTTTCCTGTTCCTACACCATGTACAGGAGGGGCCAGGTTAGTAAAAAAGGCTTTGTACCGAGGTGGGTCCTTGTCCTCATCCCAGGAAGCAGATCAAGGTGTGAACCAAGGGGTTGGTGTACACTTGACTTCAAATGGTTTCTGCCTCCCACAACTGGAGGGGATCCCGCCCCAGCCAGTAACAAGCAGCTGCATGTATAGATCTAGCAGGAGTTGTTTGTTTAGGGACAAAAATGTACGTTGTAGAAAGAGGACAGCCCATCATCTCAGCAGAGAGACCTCTGGAGAGACACTCCAGCTCCAGGCTGTGTCCTTGAGCTGGCACTGCTGGACTGCAGTGCCATGCTGGGGAGGACAGGATGAGCTCATGGAGAGGAGATTTTCGGAGACATAAGCAGTCGGAAGAGGAAGGGTTAGTGGCACTGCTGTTCATCAGGGCCCATCACCACAGGCACCTGGACCAGTGATTGGTCAGGCAGGGTGTCCCAGGCAGTTTCCTGATTTTACATTTGTGTCCTGTTATCGTGCAGAAGCTGTAGGAGATGGAAACTAAAGGTGGGAGAAGAGATGATGGCACTCTTGGTGAACAGGAAAAGGTTTCAGCGTCGTGGCTGCTGCAGGCTCTGGGGTCAGCAACCCCTGGACACGCACAGGCTGTGCTGCTGCACACACCTGGAATGGCGACACAGACCCACAGCCACTCCTCCTCTGAAAAATCCCAAGCACCTGGGGCACACTTTGGGAACAATACCAAAAAGCTCAGCCTGCACAACTTCTGCAGGAAGGTGTCAGAAGACTAATGTTCTGTAATACGCAAGGGGCTGAGAAAAGTATTTATTCTGATTTCTTTTTTAAGCTACGTATTATTTCCACACCATTGCCTTGGACATTTGTGATAGAAATTGAAGCACATTTAGATTTAGTATTTTGGTCTAAAACCAGAGGTAAGCGAAAATGGTTTCTTATGCTGCTCTATTGCATTGCAGATCTGCAGATGGGGCTGCCACGTTCACTGAGGCTGCCTGGGCAAGGGAAGGCAAGTGAGGGGTTCAGTGGTGGGAGACAGGAACTGGGCTGGAACACAAATACAAAATGACCCAGAGATGAGAAGGCACCAAAAAGGCCTTTTTGCCTGTGGGGCCATGTAAAACCTTGAGCATTGTCATTTCTTTTCATCCAGGATCCTTAACTGGAGACAGAGAGGTCTCACCGTGATAATCATGTGGGACTGACCTGCAGAGTCCCACATTAGACAGCTCCGTGCTCATGGATTTGCACCCTGCTGACATGGGAATGGGATGAGGAGAGGGGTCAGTGCAAGGCACTGTTTGAGCTGTCTCTCCTAGGAAGACCTACCTCTCTGGGTGTCTCAGAGGAATAGAGGTGTTACTCCTCAGTGCCTCACTTTTGTCTGAGATATGCACTTACACAGCCAAAGAAAGGAATTGCTCACTGTGCCAACCTGTCTGAGCAATCTGCTCTTTAATTTTGATAACATTGTCTTATGTTCAGTACCTAATGCAGGACGATTTCATATTTTAAAGGGTTTTATTAAAAAGTGTGTGTGCATTCATGACAATTGTAATAAAACAATAGTTCTAATGGGAAGAAGAGCCAACACATTTGCAATTCCCTTTCCCATCATACACAGTAAATCAGTAATCCTGTCATGAGATAAGAATTACTTTGACAAGAATTTTCTTTTAATAGCTCTGTCTGAAACAGAGTAAATATCTTTCCTAGGCATTATGGCTTCTGGCCTGCAGTAAATGCCTGATGACTGAGCAATACTGTAAAGGCAGTGGCCTAACAACACATGCACCACCATCACTTCAGAGGGTTTGAAAAGCATTTCACATCCTTGACTGTTTAAATGAAGACATTAAAAGACTTGGAAGTGTTAGTGCTCTCAAAGAATCCTTAATTAATTTTGCTGATTTATGCCTTACACTAAGCATGGGAGCATAGGGCTGAAGTGAAGGGTACACATTGAGAGCGAGATCAAAACCACTTACTAGTAGGAGGAACATGGACAAAAAAATAACATGTACAGTCAATAAAACTAAAGAACTATGGCTGTTGGACCTGAAGGGTTAGACTGGGAACCTGGTGTGATATCTGATGCATTTCTTAACATGAACTAATGCTAGAAAAACAGCATGGATAGTTCTACCCAAATCCAATCCCATGTCAATATCTGTGTCTGCAGTCACAAACCTCTGCTGATGACAGGAACTGGCTGAAGCATCCACCAGGGCTTTAAGTAACAGGGAATGCAGCTCCTGAACGAGATTGGGATCTCACTGGCATTGTTTGACCTTAGAGCTTCCAGTGGCAGCTTCAGCTCGTTGTTGCTGTACCTGTCTCAACTAAGGTAAGCTTCCATTCTCCAAGTGCCTGCAGATCCTCAGCTCTTTTCAGTCCAAGAGTTTGCTTTGGGAATGTCTACCAAGCTGCTGGGTGGAAGTTTGACTCAGCAGGTTTTTCAAAATCCAGGAGTTGTTTAGTCCTTATCTGAACCACACACTCTGTGTCCTCACTGTGCCCACCCAGCCTTCTTTCATGAGTCTCTAATGGCATCCTTGGCACCAGATACCCAATACCACACAGCTCCCTGTTCCTTATTCCCTCTCTCAGGAAAGTAACTCACATGCAAACTATGACAACAAGTGAATCTGTAAATCTCTAAAGGTCTCACAGCGAAAGCACATTCAAACAAAAAGTGTCTGGAAGTGTTTTACCTCCATGAAGTATCATGCATGACCAGAAATATCTGCAATAAGGCACAGAATATGTCCACAGGCAGCTTGGATTTTATAGTCCTCCTTCTGAAAAGACAAGACTGCAAAACTGAGCTGAAAGCAAGGATTCCTTGTGTTACCCTCAGGTTTGAGCAGCTGTGTGACCACGTACAGGCCCTGGTGCACACCTGAGTATGGGGCTGGTTAAAATGGCATTTTACACCAGCAACTAATTGGGCTTAATGTTTAGCAGAAACAGCACAGCAGTCTCAGCAGATGTCTTATCCAATTGATTCTTACCAAGTTCCTCTTTTTTCTGCTCCTGAGTGAAAATTGGTTTCATTGCAGCATCTAAATGTGATGGGTATTTTTAGATCTATAATTTATCATATGGAGCTAATGAGGCTGCTTTTATTCTATCCAGTACAACACACGAATAAGAGCACCAAACTTTCCCAGACCCTGCTGGGACAGCAAGCAAGACCACAGGCTTCCTTTCCTATGGAACTGCCTAATTTTAAATCAATTCTTTTAGCTTACTACAAAGACTTACAGCTTTTACTTTGGCATTCAACAGACATGCACAATACAGTTTTCAGCCCTGATCTCCAAATAAAGTGGATTAAAGCCTGAAACTGTTGCTCTCTTTTGAAGACAGAAGGAGAGCCATTCTCCTGCAGTAAATACTCTTGATCATTATCTTCAAAAAATTGAGCAAAAAATACAACTTTATATCCTAGCCAACACAGAGTAAACATTTGCAACTGAAAAAGTAATGCAAGCAATCAACATAGCTTTATCTAAGTCAACCCAATTTCCTTAGTGTTTGTGATAAAAGGAAAAAAATTGAGAGCACATGAAATTCCCTGAAATTTATGAGCCTGGGTTAGCTGCAGCTCTGCAGGACATTGGTCTGCAGAAGGCACAGGTGTAACAGCCCTTTTTTAGGGCATTGGGTTTGGAAAAAATGAAAACTGTGCTTTCTTTACTCCAGGTGCTAAAGCAGACTATCATGTCTTCTGTTATCTTATCAGGAAGAATAAAATGGGCATTTTTGAAGTAAAGCTGATGTACAAGCTGGCATAAAGCAGTTCATTGCCCATGAGCAGCCTTTAGAAGCAAAAATCCTTACAGGAGACAAAACGCCTGCAACATCCTAAGGTTGGCTGAGACCACGGAAACGAAGAGAGCTCTCAAGGAAAGTTTTTTGGAGGGAGCATAATGCCTTTTCAGTGCCTAAGACTTCAGACCAGTTCCAAACGTAACCCAGACCACAGCATGTCAATCCGAGGGGTTGCATCTCATCCAAAATGGGTACAAGCTCTGCAGCACTTCTGAACTGGACCAAAGGTCTACAAATAGGAATAAAGTGTCTCTGACCTGGATGGGAGTCTAGGAACAACACCTGCAGGGAGAAATGGTCTCCTTGTGCTCCTGTAGCTGCCTGGAACGCCCATAGCTCCTGCAGTCTCCCCTGTGGCCATCACCCCACACCCTTGCTGAGGCTGCTGGCAGCCCCTCCAGCCCCAGCAGCCTCCAAGACCCCCTTACCTCTGCCAGAGCTAAGGCTGAGCCAAAAGGAGAAGGGCTGAGAGAGGGTGACCTAAAACCAGTCTAACCACTCTGCTGTCAGAGCTGGGCTGAGAGCAGCTGGGTTAGACCAGAGAACCTGACCCGTCATGTTTTACCCTGCAATCCAACACGAGATGAGAAAGCAGCTGCCTCTGCTGCCGCCCAACAGAGAGAGAAAAGAGGACACAGCTTAACCTTTGCAAAACATAACTTTATCATACAACTGCTGTGAAAAAACAGCCTGGCAAACACAGAGCTGCTTGAAATGGCAAAGGCAAGAACATGGCCAGGACACACTAAAGGAGAGGGAAATAAAAAAATCCTAAAGGTCAAAAGGAGGAGCCAAGCTCAGCTATGCCCACCACAATGACAGAATGGCATACACTGAGCTGCAAGGTGGCTGTACTTGTGGTGCAAGTGGCCAAGGGCATTTGCCCCATATCCCCAAAATTGTTCCATGCCCACTAGAAAGTGTTCCTTTCAGCCAGCAAAGGAACTGAAAGTGTTCCTTTACAGCCAAAGCAAAGATATTAATTAAAAAACAAAAGCACTGCACTGCAAACACTGCACTGAATTTAACAGTCATAGAAGCCCCAAACACTCCTGGGCATGTATTTCATTGATCCAAAAGCTTAAGGTTCAAGGAATTTATTTACTGATGAGTGAATAAAATGGATCCACATAATATTTCCAAAAACAGAAGAATCTCTTCATTTAAATTAGGCCCATTCATTTTCCTGAGGACCATGAGAAAGATATTTCTTAAGTGCAGAACACCCACAACATCTGTTATTTCTAACTAGGACTGCAGTTACTCAGCAGTCCTATAAACCAGAACACATATTTTTCTGTCTTTAATTGCTGTTTAGTTTCCTGCATTATTAATGATCAGTATAAAGTGTCCAAATATGCTTCCAAAAAAATACTGCCTTTAGCTGAAGGACTGAGAAGTTTGTGTTCATGCAGGCAATGAGTTATGCCCACCAAGTAATGTGTTAGATTAGCAATTTCAGTAGCTCAGCGTTCAATCTGCTCCATCAGAAAAGTGTTTGTAGCATTTAAAGGCTACCATTGATTATTATCTTAGCTGAAATACATGCTTTTATGGCTAAGCTTGAGCTGACATCCTGGTCTAATAAAACTTCCTGACAATTGGTAGCAATTAGCAGAATTTGCCACTGACACAACTCATGTAACACAATTGTCTCTTGATCTGTTAACACTTCTGCATGTCCAAACACCTTTCTCTTTCTCTGCCTGGTGACAGAGTGTGGCCTGAGCTGTTCAGCAGCTTTGCTAACACCAAACCTCTTCAACAAATGAGTGCCCCAGCACTGGATTCATGTGGTACCAACAAGGGGCTCGGGAGTCTCATTGTCCCCCATCCTGAAGGGCAGTGCCACACTGGGTCTTTGGCAGCTCTGCATCCCTGAGCTCCTCCTGCTCCCATATTTCTGGCCTGTCCCAGCTCCAGCCTCAGAATTAGAGAATCATAGAAAAGCCTGGGTTGGAAGGCATCTTGAAAATGACCTAGTTTCAACCCCCCTGCCACGGGCAGCGAGGACACTCATTAGGTCAGGTTGCTCAGGGCCTCATCCAACCTGACCTTGAACGTCCCACGGGTGTGGAATTGCTCATCCTCCAGAGAGGCTGCTGCATCTCTCCAAACTGGTGCACAATGAATCAGTTCCTGAGGCATAATTCATGAATATAAGTGGGGCCATTACTTTTCAGATCCCAATTTCTTTTAAAAACCTTTATGCCAGTTTGAGGCCAATGCAGTAAACAACCCTAAGTGCACTAAACTAAAGATCCAACCTGTTTTCTGCCTTGCATCTTTCAAAGCAGTCAATAAGCACATGGCTTACTGGGATCAGTGGCCAAGAGCAGGAGGAGGACACGTGGGCAGGCACTGCACAGTCACTCAGCTCTTTGCTAAAGGATTTTTCTTTCTCAAGGAGAACAGAACCCCTGCAGAGGCAAGCTGCAAGCTCTCCCCTGGGCTCTGGTGGATATTTCATGTGATAGCTGAAGGATATCTAATAAAATGACCAAACTCTGAAACAATGCAAACAAACATCAGCTGCAAATTGATCCGAAACCTCTGCTCATTCTCTGATCTGTTACTGACACAAACCTTCCTCAGGCAGGGAAGAAGAAATGGAGGTTACTAATTTGCTCCCGACAGAAAGCAGAACCCAGCTTCTTGAAGATGATGGGAAAAAATAAATAGAGCAAAATGTTTCCTAGATGAAAGATTTGAGTTATTTTATGCTCGTTAATTGCTTTTCATATCTAGCACACACTGTCATTTCCAGAGGAGTGCAGTCAGAGACATATAAAGGGGAGAAAATCTTGTAAGATCTTTTTGGCTTCAGTGAGTCCCTGTTGTTTACCCAAAGGTCTGAATTCAGCCAGTGGATTACTGCTTTTATTCCACTCATGTTCTCAGAACTTGCTTTACAAAGAGAAATGCAAACTCATGTACACTGGTACATCAGTACACATGCACACAGAAGAAACTAAGAATTGTTACTCTATTTTACATTATTCTGTGCTGTACAGCATAAGTGGCTGGGCCCACGTTACAGGGATTTTTTGTCATTCACATTGTGCTACCCATTACAGGGTTTGTGGAAAGTGTCCTTGAAACTAGTGGCATGGTAAACTACCCTCAGGGTAGATATAAGAGCATTTAGCTCCTCATGGAACTGGAACAGGAACCAATGCCAAAAGGTTACACATGAGGCAGGAAGGCAACTGTGTGAGCAGAGGAGATCTGCTAGGTATCTCTTATCTGCATGTGAAAGAACACACAGGTAATATCACAGCTGGGAAAAAATGAAAAGATGGAAGGTTTGGGCAGTGCCTGTGCTAGAAAGAGGCTTACAACTACTAGCAGACAGTGTTTTCTGGTGTTTCAAACACGTGGGAGTTAAGGGAGGTGTAAGTCTGCATTAATTCTTTATATATATATATATATATCAGCAAGATATTTGGCACGCTTCCTTGTTCAGACAGCCTGATGCCCACAACCTCTGTACTGCCCATGATCAGAAGAGCAGCTCTGGATGAGATCCTTCATCCCATTTCTCCCCCTTGGAAATGGGGAGAGGAGGGGGAGAGGAAAGAACATGAAATTGTTACTCAGCCCTTGGTCCCGAGGGAGAGAAGTGCCTTACTTGGAACGTAAAGGTAATGGAAATAAGGACTAAACTCACTCTAATGAGAAGAAAACACCACACTGTTTATTAATTTAGGCTTCTGGAAATTAGTTTGCTGAACTTAAGGACTAAATACAGGTGTTAAGCCCAGCCATTCCCAGACTAAATTACATGCTCTCCCTTACATACATAATGACTGTCTATTTAGGGTTTTCCCATATTTTCTGCTATTATGGTATCTAGGCAATGATCCTCATACTAGTAACTTGATACCTATTTTTACTGTCCTGTTAAAGTACTAACTAGTACTGCTGTAGTCTATCCTGAAATCAATTCCTAATGTTACTGTAGGAGCAAACATAAAACTTGATGTATTTTTCTCCAAAGGTTAGTATCATATGTTTCTGATTGAGCAAGGAAAAAAATAATTTCCTTACAGGGTGGATTTTGTTATGTCTCTTGTCTCTTGTACAGGCGTGGAGGAGGGGAAAACCCTTAGAGGATTATGATCAGGACCAAGACCCCATGTTACTGTGTAAAACTCTAGCTAGGGGAGTTGTTTCAGAAAGCTACTCTTGAAACTGAGACAATTTGGTGGTTTCTGTTCATATTCCTGTGGGCAGGTGTCCACATTGCAGGTGACAGCATCAGTCAAGAAGTCAGAGCTGGAGATGATGGCAGGTGCCAGATCACCCAGAGCCTATCCCAAAGTGTAAAACCAAAGCTTCCCTTATTTTTCTTTCCTTCTGGTTGGACAGCAGACAGATTTTCAGTCTGCCTGGAGGTAGGTAGATACATCCATCAGGAACACTCTTCCAGCTTTGCAGCTGAAGTGCATCTGACTCTGCCCAACCTCACAGATGTTTCACAGGGAAATGTGCTGTGCTCTGATACTGCTACATGAATCAGCCAGTGCTTCTCTTTGGTGTGCTCTAAATTGCACGATCAAGCATGGCTCTTAATAGCTAAGTGATGATTCATTTATGATGGCACCAGGACAATCCAAGTGAGTTTTTACCCTTTATCCTCAATGTAATGGTCTCCGTGTATTCCAGTTTCAGCAAGGTCTGAGAAAATTCAGTAATCAGACCAGTATTCAGCACTTTTTATGCACAGATCTAAAACAAATTGCTACTAAAATTTTAATGAAACCAGCCTTTTGCATAAACTGTATGACAAGAAACATAAGGTTGCCTCAGGTCTGGGGTGACTGCTCTGCACTGGACGTAAAGGGCTTTAATCTCAGATTATGGAATCCCACAGAATTCCATGTGCTTTAACAGCTTCACGAGGAGATGGAGAGATTCAGAGGGTCTCCAGTTGGGGCTGAAGATGAGTGAGCTGCAGTGCCCTTCTTGTCCCCAGCTGCTCAGCCCCATTAAAACTAAACTCAGATGCATTAAGTACATTCCCAATATTGCTTTTCTGTGTAAGCAAACACAAGCAGGGAAAGAGGCTGTGTGATGAGGAGTAGGACACGAGACAATCTTTTAGAGAAGATGTTGTCTGTGATACAAAAAGAAGTAGGGAATGCTTGACTTATACAAACATTCCTGAAACAACAGGAAAACTTTAGCAGATGTTTCCTCCATCTAATTTTCCTCCTTTCTCCTCTTTTTGTGTGTGGCTTTGCTGATCTCTCTGCTTTCTAAAAACTCCTTTTGTATGAAGGGCCCACATTAAAATGTCAGGCTTTATTTTTCCAAAAGACAACTGCCAGAAATGAAACCCTAAATTCTCATTTCAGAGCCAGGCAAGGGCCTCTTGGGAACTGCTGGGACTCTCACCCCTATTTCTGATTAGGTTTCCGTCAGCAGTGTAGGAGCCAAATTCTCAGTTGCCTGAAGGCTTTCATCTCAATGAGACTCAGACTCATTGAGACTTAGAGGAGCTCTAAGGTATCAAATCATATTTAGTGTCTCTGTTAGTTATTGGCAAGGCGTCTGGAAATACCTTGGGATTAGTGTTTTGATTAGAATATGATCATAAGTTTATAAAACACAGATAAAAATGATCTCGTTTTTGAGCCAAGAACTCAACAGACTTGAGGAAGGAATAATTTTTAGCAACACTTTCTACAAGGAGCTTTAGAAAGGCTCAAGATCCACAGCTGAGCAGAGTGAGGCGATCCCTGACAATTTAGGATTGGAACAAGGACTTTTGTCTGTTAATTACTGAGCACCCCCCTAGTACAATTTGCTTGAGCACCCTCTAATGCTCATGGTCACAGCGGGAGCTGGCATAGAATGCATAGAAGCTCCTGAGTTGGGAGGGACCCACAAGGATTATAGAGTCAAGCTCCTGGCCCTGCACAGAGCAACCTCAAGAACTGCACCATGTGCTTGTCCAAATGGTAACAATGCAGATGGATGGCAGACAAATTTACACTTCTATGGTGAGCAAGACATCATTTGTTCCTGTGGATCTCAGTGGCAGCAGTGGGTCAGCCTGGCCCTAGAAAGTTGCACCCTGAAATTTCCCTTTCAAGTGAGCAGACACAGTGAACGAGATACATATAAGTGTGTGTGTACATACATAAATATATATATACACACACATATATGTGTTCAACCATATAACAGTGACTGGGGTAAGGGAAAAAGCAAAAAAAGAGCCATAAAACGAGGGGTATTTTAGGGTGGCAGGTTATGGCAGAAGGGCTGAAACACACAGCTCCTCCGTTGGTGCACCTTTGGCTCTTCCCTGTGCTTCCCCCCTTTACCTGCTCTACTCACAGCTCCTTCTAGCAAAAGCTGTCTCAGCTTCCTGCTCTCGCAGCAGACAGGGTCCTTCATCTCACCCTTTAGAGAGGCAGCACACAGAGAAAAGGCTAATAAATGACAGATGATGAAAACACACTGCCTGGTTACCAAGGGTACTCCCCACCCCACGGGCAGGGACACACCTACGAAAGGGGCCCATTTTCCACACTGCATTCTTCATGTGCCATCCTTGCACTCTGGGGATGTTTCATTAACGGTTGGACTCGATGATCTTACAGGTCCTTTCTAACCTAAGTTATTCTGCGATTTTGCTTTGAAGGGAAGAAGCGGTGGGAAGGCGGGAAGGGTCTCCTGCCAGCCAGAGCAGCCTGCGGGTGGCTTTGCCCTCTGCTGGATAAAGCCAGACCTGCTGGTTTTGTCCTGACAGCAGATCTTTTTGCCAAGGGGAAAATCATATTTAGAAAACAGCTCAGCCCAATGAGTATTTTCAAACTTAATGCCTTACTCTGTTGAGGCAGCTGCAAATTTGCATTCAAGGTCGGTAGGAATAGGCTGGGAAGGAGCGGGTCTAGGAGCACAGGTGGAAGTTAAGGGCGTGGGGGACACAGACACTGCATTGCACAACCAAAAAGAAAAACCAAACCAGAAGAGAAAAGGCAGGCTGTGTCTGCTGTCCTTTATTGTGACCGTCCTTGTTTCCTTGCAACATAATACACACACACCAATTTCAAGTGAGCCTATCAAGATGGCAAATCCAAAGTATATTTGAGCTATTGATTCAAATAAAGAAGCTCAAATACATCTTACTTTGAAACCTATTTGCAGTAACAGGATGTGCCATCTGCTTCGTGCAGTGGCACAAGCCAGAGACTTCAGTTTCAGAGACATATGGAAAATGTGAAGGGCTTTATTCATTTTTGGATATGAATCTTCAGGAGCAGAGGCCATTGCCTTCAAAACCCTGTGGGAGGTGAGGTCCTGGGAGCACCTGTGACAGCCCTCACTGGCTGGCTCTGGCTGGAATCCTGCTGAGGGTGGACATGGGGCAGAGGGTGCCAGGGCTGTCTGAAACCACCAGGTGGCTTGGCAGGGGCAGGAGACCACAGACAAGGACAACAGCCATTCGAGGTCATGCCAGTGTTTCGAGGAATCGTTAGATGACCCAGCCTGGGAGCAGCATTGGGAGTTTAAGAAGAAATTTTGGATGGGATATAACTTGCAGGGGCAGAAGCATTCTCTTTGAACGCATTGATCAAGCCTACCATGTGCTTTTGGGTGGCTTTGGAGGAGAGGGCTGGTTCTCCTGGTCGCAGCAAACACCTCTGTGTCTGTCCCTCACACGGGATCTGGCTGACACTGCACTCACTCACCACCTGGCAGTTTGCAGCCCAGCGTAAGACCAGGTTCCTGCTTCAAATAACATCAAGGACTGTTCACAATACAGCCATCAACAATTTTACCCCTTTCATTTACGGTTTAAAAGACCTTCCTTAATTTTGGTTCCAATCCAAAACGTTCCTGAAGAGTAAACAAGGACTGAGGAGTGTAAATGGTTTATCAAAGGTCACCCATAGTGACACTCACACAGTGACAGATGAAACAAAGTGGTTCAGACCACCCATGTACCCCCACTAAAAGAAAACTGCAGGAATTGTGTTTTCATATCATTCATCAGTTTAAAAAGATATAAATGCAAATACATCCACAGTATCATTTCCTTTGAGTGATTTCAGCCCAGTGCCATTTCAAATAGCTGCAGTGTAAAATCCAGTTATTTCATACTGGCTGTGCTGCACTTGAAAGACAATAACATTAATTTTTATTGTAACAAACAGCCTTAATTAAAATTGCAAAATAAATACATAGTCATGCAGCCTTTTCCCATGTTTGAGCTTAGCATTAATCTTTATTATTGTTATTAAGAGTTAAGAGATGAGAATATTTTGATGAATAATAACAGTGCATACCCAATCAATGCATATTTAAAATATATGTTTACAAAAGGCAGTGGCACGAACATATGACTTGTGAGCTCTGAGGCTGTTATGGCCAGATAGATAAATGCCAGTAATTCATCATGTGCTGTGGGGATTAGAGAGATCAGCAAGAGTACTTTTCATAACTCTGTGGCAAGCAGGCAGCAGTGATGTGCCTGGTCCATATCCCAATCTCTGCTCCCATACTTCATCCTCAGAGACACGACACAAGGCTCAAAGATAAGCAAGCCTGAAACTTTCCTGTCTGTTCTTGGGCACTCACAATAATTGTTTCACAGTAAATAAAACCAGAAATAAATTCTACATTCTTTTGCCTGGTTCTCAAAAGAGATGAAATCTTGAAGAGTTTCAGCTTTCTTTATTATTTCAGTGATTTACAATTGGAAAAATGGGAGTTAAATGGATTTAAGTTTGACTTACTGTTAGGAACTAGCCCTAAATGGAAGTCAAAGATCTCTAAAATGGAAGTTCAGACAGTCTATGCTCAGGGTCTTGCTCAGAACTCAGAAGATTCTCCAGTTCATACATCTGGAGGCCCTGAGGTACCATCACTGTCACCCAGCTCAGGCTGTCATGTAACAAGACCTCTGAAATGTACCCAGCATTTCTCAGATTTAATCCAGGAATTTGTGATTGATGGATAGGATGTGCAAGACAAAGAATTCACCTTAACTCAGAGACTACAATGAACACAGGATTTTCCATATCCCTTCATAAGGGGATGTCCCAGACCTTAGTTACCTGTTAATTTACCACATCCATTGAAAATGATTTGAGTGATTGACTAACTTGGTAGTAAAAAATCAGACTTATTTTAGGCCAAGCTTTGCTCAGCTGAACATACTTGCTGTCCTTAAGGTCTGACTTCAATCCCCAGCTCTGCCCCAGCCATCGTCTGTCACCTTGGGCAAATAACTCCCTCTCTCTGCTGCCATCTGCCCCAACAGCACATCCTTTGTTGCCTTGCCTGGTTCCTTCATAGCTCTCTTCCAGTTGAGGATTTTCCTGCAGATACAAGGCACTTACATGCTAGCAATTTGCTATCATGACTTCTCTTTGCTATACAAATATTTAATAACAATTTATATGCTGGACTTGATGCTGGACTTAATCTCACCAACAGATTGGATCAAATCCACCCAGATGTGAGATAACTCAAATTTCATAAGTTAGTTCAGAATTGTTTCTTCATCTTTTACAAATAGAAATAATATATCAATTACAATATGTTTGCATTCAAAATTATTCTCATTTCACTTAACCAATTCAAGAGCCAGCCCTCTGAGTGTTACTGCACCTCCTCTGAAGCGCTGGGAGGTGGCTGTAAGCTGTATTAGCTCTACAAAAATACTTACTGGCACTTTCTCAGTGGGTAACGGTAAGAGAAGGAGTCATATGGGGACTTCACTATGCACACACAGCATGTCTAAATTCCCATGTTGCCCATAGTTTACACCAAAAGTACACAACCTTGGCATGGGAATGTAAATAACTCCCCTGCAGCCTCTCAGTGCATTTTCTGTGTATTCTTGCCTGCACCCAGGACTCTGTCCAGGACTTCACCTCACGTTGCAGCTGGGCTCTCACACAACTCCAGGTTCAGAGAGCACAGTGCCCTGTGGTGAGTGGTGGCATGGAGAGTGGGTGACCTGCAGACCTTTCCAAACCAGACACCAGACACCCATTGCTCAGCTGCTCCTGTGTGTGTGCAGAGAATTTCCCTTTATTACAGAGGGGTCACTTTGAGTTCAGTGCTTTTAGGACACAGCTGGAGATAGGAAGCAAGACCCCAGACCCGAGGGTGCAGGCTGCACAGATGTCCTCACTCTGCCCCCATGCACAACCAGAACACACTGGCTCATGAGAACTCTTTTTTTTCCAGCTTGCTGCCCCTCCTGCTCTGCAGTGAACGTTCTCCACACATGGAGCTGTATTTAAGGTACAAATAGGATGTTATACTTTCCCCCTCTTCCTGTTGGGGGCCTGGGCCCCCGCAGGGGTTGGAGCCCTTGGCTCTTGTCCCTGTCCTCTGCCCTGGAGAAGAAGAAGAAGAAAGAAGAAGAAAGAAGAAGAAACGACACTCTAAAGTATCTATCTTATGTCTATATAATACATAGAGTAAAATCCTAAAACTACAACTAAACTCTCTGTGGCACACTAAACAAAAATCTCTTCACCTCTCTGGTATATTCAGGTTCGCCCAAAAGTGAAGGGAGCTTTTCCAAAAGCCTAGGTCCCTGGCTAGGCCACTTTTGAGGAGCTCTGGGGACTAAAGAAACCACCAGAGGAACAGGAGAAGCTTCCAGGCTTCCCTGGACTCCGACATCTTCCTTCTATCACAGCCTATTTGGCTTTGCAGTATTGCCACTCCAACACTGGTGCAGCTGAGTCAGGCTATGAGTGTGCTTGTGCACATAGACCCAAGAGAACCCCTCAGCTACAGCATCACAGCATCTGTACCATTTGAGGAGGGATTAAATCCCCTCATACAAGGGATAGTCTGACCTGGCCAACGAGATTCTTAAAAAAATGACTAAATGTACTCCTAATGCAGAATGTGTCTCTTGGTGAGAAGTTCCACTGCCTGAAAATGGTGATTCACAGTGAAGTTAAAGTCACTGTGCATTTTATCCTCCCTTGTACCAGTTAATATGAATCAGTTACACTGATGAATCTCACCGAGAATCTCCTAGCTGTGATGTAAATCAGTGTAGCTCCACTGAAGTAATGGAACTCTCTGTATTTACATCAGTGGTAGACTTATATATATCAGTATATATATTTTCTAGAGAAATAGCAAGATTTCAGACAAGGAAGCATGGTCTAACTGACTGAACTAAAAGAAAACTCCAAAATGCAGAGGATACAGAAAGCATGAACCAAAAAAATTTCTCCCCTTATGGTTCTGATACCTTTTGATACTGTGAGCTCATTTCCATTAATTTATAACAATGACACTCTACACTCACAGGAATTTTGACACAGACATCACTGTGGTCAACTCAGCATGATCAAGTCTAAGCAGGAAATAACAAATCCAACTAAATCACACCTACAATTTTCTTATGGGAACTATGTATGTATTTTACCCATCACAGGCATCCTCCCTCAGAAATACACAGTTTACATGACTTTGGTATTTTTCATGGTTCATTACTCAAGATAATTTATGACAAGTTTATGCTGCTACAGTACATCATTTTGTAATTTTCTGCAATAAAACCATTGCACTGACTAGTCTTGGTTCTTTATTACATTTGAGGTCACTCAAAAGGGTAATTTCATCTACTGAACATTAAATCCTGCAATAATTCAATACTTTGAAGATATTTGAAAGCAGTACTCTCTTTGTCTTCTGCAAGAGCATGTGGCCAGCACTGAAGGTAGCACAGAGCCATGGGCAGGTGTTGGTGTTACCTTGCAAACAGGATGGGGGCCCAGGCAGACATTCCAGGAGCTTTTTTTATTACTTCATTCAGGCATCAGCCTCATGTACACAAGAGAAGATACACAGCTCACACCTGCACTGACAACCCAAAATCTCTTGGTTACAGAACATTCTTAAAAGCTTTTCAGCCAATAGAATGCTTCTAAAGTTTAGAGACAACTGTTCTAACCAGTCACTAAAAAGCACACGTACGCCTGTTACAAACAGTACTTGTATGCCTTGTCATAACAATGCACAATGTTCCATTATTAAGCTTAAAACTTCAGTATCTTTGGTAAGCACATTTTCTGCAGCTTCAAGACTTTTCTGAGCCAAACCTAGAAACACTAACCCTTGTTTTAATGTACTTGCTGTCTAGATAATTGTATCTTCTTCTAACTTCAGGCTTTTGCAGTTGCAGCTGAACCTAAAATCTTTGCTTTATTTCTGAAACCTGTTTTTCTCACTCAATCTGAAAGCCTGCTCACCTTTTGCATTTGCCACAGCCAGGTATGGCTCAGCTTTGGCTGGACTACTGTCATGGTTGCAAAACACCTTGGTGGGCACCTCTGATATTCCTAATGTGGTTGGAGTACCCTGGGTGGATATGTATGATATGGATATGCTGAATGCCTAATTTTTTATTAACAGACATATGTGCACAAGGCCAGCACAGTGTACAGAATCATATTTTAGAAAGAACTTTGGGATGGATGGAGAAGCCTGTGGATGTGTCTCAGTAGTGTTTGCTTCAATGGGAGCTAACCAGGCTCTTGAGCATTTTCTCCACCACTGCTTACACAGCCAAACCACTGGGACCTCTCGAGATCCTCTAAACGTGATGAATTTGCTGCTAAAATGGGCAAGGAAATGTAGTTGCACAGGAATTGGCTAAGTAATAACAACAAAATAGCTTTAATATTGCTCCATATCCTACAGCTTTACCTGAGACCCCCGAGGACTATGGGTTTTGCCCACACCAGCAAAGAGCAATGCTTTGCATTCAGGGTGGTCGTTGTGGAGTAATAACTGCTGTGGTGAAAGAAGTGGTTCAGGGGATTAGCACACCAATATTTTTTCTCTGCAGAAGCCATAAGCAAGTTCTCCCATCCCTGCCAAGAGATCAGAGCCTTCAATGACATTTTTAAATTGTCTCACCATAAAGTTTTAAAAACAATGTTTAAATCATCTGCCTTGGGAGAACTTGAGAAAGAAGAGAATGGGGGAAAAAAATCAATAACCTCTGAGAGGCCTGAGCTGCAGACAGATTAAGCAGGAAAAAGGGATATCCTGAACATCCCAGCACCAAGGGCAGTGATTTTGACTGCCAGAACTGCTGTTGAGCTTTTGTGCAGTATTGCCAGAGCTGAAATGGGGCTAGAAAGAAGGAGAAAATCTTCTATCCCTATACTTTACAGACCTCTTGCTTCATCAAGTCTCTCTGGATAGGAAAACTTCAATTTTCCCCTCACTGCCTTAAAGAAAGGCAGTAAAAACTGGCATCAACCTTGTTTAAAGCGAAGTGACTCTGGTTCAAATACCATACCATGTGCCTTCCTTACTGACAAGCCTTATTTTGTGGGTGACCTCAGTGGCAGCAGGATGTGGATCCTTTTTCAATAGAAAAGAGCTGTGGCTCTCCCACCTCTTACTCTTCTGGCTGGATGAAAATTTTTCTTTAGCAGGCATTTCAAGGGCAGGTCACCATTACAGGACCTCCTAAAGACACTGGGGCTGTGTCTGGCCTGGGGTGGATGGTGCAGGGAGAGCCACAAGCTGGCATGGAGTTGGAAAGATGAATAGGCTCCAGCAGAGCCTCTCCATCCTTGACTGTGCACATCCTACACGAGAGCCAGCGAGAGATTTCTGCCTACCTCTACCTGTTGGCAGTCACCACTCTATGATGAGAAGCCCAGGCTCCCTTATTTCAGAGTTCAGCCACATCCAATTCAGGAAGGAAAATGATAATGAGCAGAATGATGGAATACCTCCAGGGACTTGAAGGAGATTCTGTAATACACAGAAATGTGCTGATTGCAAGTGTTGATGCCTGGGACATGCTGAGGCTGGAAACTGTTCACATCCTCCTCCATTTCTTCTACCCTCTAGGATTTTCCACTGTGTGCATTTCTCCATCACTTCTTGTCTTTCTCGACAATTAACTCTTTTGCTGTCCTACTAACACCTGTATTTTACTGCTGCCTCTCTCCCGTCTTTCTTCAGCAATGGACAGGAGAAGACAGGACAGGGTTGTTTGCAGGGAATATTTGGTAGCTCACCTTTGCCATCTCATTCCCTGGCTACTTAACCACAGAGCTGTTCAGGAGGAGCAGGGGTAATTGCAGGAGTGCTTGGACAGCAAAGAGGTTGGAATAAACAGATGACTTGGATGCCCTGGAGAAATAGCAGGCATGACCTCTGCTCTTCAGTTGTACCAGACCAGTGCTTTTGTATTTCATCCCTGCACCTGCCCTAACTAAGCCTGTGTCTGAAGAACCTGCAAGGCCCTGCATAGGAGAAGGTAGATGCAAGATTTTTTGGGGGATCTTCACTTCTCGCCTTCCTCTTCACTTAACAGGGAAAAAGTAGTCTTGGATATGGATTTTTGATTCACGAAAAGAAAGAACCCAAACACACTCTGCTTGTTTCAGCTGAGTTGTTAATCATCTAACTAACTTGTGCTCAGTCTCCAGTGATTCCCAGCTTTTGCTGTAACAGCCTGCATCGCTGTTTCCCTCTGAATTTCAATAAGATGCCATTACCCTGCACTGCCCACATTCTGCTCAGGATAGATGCCTCTCATAAGATATGGGAATTGGTAAATGCAGTGAACTTATTCTCTTTAAGAACCTGAATCACACTAAGTGCTTCATTTACCATCTGTTTTTTTGATTTGCTTACTCTTCTGCTCGCACTGTCTGCAAGAGCCATTTGTTTCCTTGCCTATAAATTTGTGGTCCAGAAGAAACTGCAGCATTGTCAGCAGAGTGCTGAAATACAGTTTGAGAATGGACCTACAAAAGAGGCTGGAAGCATAACTTAGCACACAGTCAAACTATCTGTAATTGGATTTTGAGGCCAAAACATTATAATGAACAGAGTCAAAAAAATAAACAGGATTGTTTATTTTATTCCATCATTAGCAAAACTCCTTGGTTACATGTGATAATTGCTGGCAAAGATTTACGTACAGAAATTGTGCCTGAAAATGTTTAAGCCCATTTCTTTATAACAGATCCACCACCAGCATACCAATTATGTGACATAAAGTGTATTGAGCTCCGAGAAATCCCACAAGGCTTTCAGCAGCATAACCTGCTAGCCTTTCCCTGCTCTGTGCTTGGAATTGCTTCCTGGATGGACTGATTTAAGCAAGGAATACACATTCTCAGCAATCTGTCATGTATGTTTACAAAATTATCTCTAGAGAAGCCTAAAGGTCAGCCTGGGAATGAGAAGTGACAGAAGATCAAGATTTTCAGTCCTCACTCTGGTAACATACTAATGGATCATAATGGCTGATTTTGTGTAAGCAAGACACATGTGTATGCCTCCATTAAGAACCTTTCTTATCAGCCTGTGTGTTTTGAAAAAGCAAAGTTTAGAAATTTGCTAGAGTTTACATCCATTAAAATAAAGAATGGATGTCCAGCTTGTTCCTCTGAGAATGCACCATCCTGTGGGTTGACTTGAAGGCCACTGATAGAAAGAAACTTATTGACTTCAGAACTGGAATCCAGTGGGTAAAGAGACAAAATGCAAAAAGGGAGAAGCTTGGAGGGAAGAGAACAGCCATACCCATGAGTATATAGAGATTTACCTTTTGAGGAAGGATCTGCAAATGAGAAAGGTGTCTGCTGGCTCCTTTGTGAGCTGGGTTTTGATTTTAAGGGGGCTAGAAATGGGAAAATTCACATACTTTCCATTGCCTTTACCTGTTTCTGGGCTAACCTGACTATCTTTTGAAGAAAAACACTTCAAGACTTTGACTCTGCAGCCTTTGCCAAAAAGTCCCTTCCTTTTTGTGTACCCCCGGTCCTCCTGCAGTGCAGGAAATGGAGCGGCAAGGGGAAGATGGACATGACAGATGTCCAGATTTGAGCCAGTCATCTCAGCTTTTGCACAGAGTATCTGGGTTAGAGACCACATTGCCCATTTGCAGCTCTGGATGTTGCTCCAGCTCCTAAGGCAGTTTCCAGTGATCCAGAAAAGGAAATGTGTTAAGGACACATCTCTGTGTGCATCTCCCTCCCTCCAGACAGGCCTGGTGGGAATGGCTCCCAGACAGCAGCACTTCAAATGCCAACGGGGCAAGGCCAGGGCTGGGGTTGTGTAGAGACAGGGTGGGCAACACTGCAATTTAAGGTAGGTGGGGTGTACCTCTTCCTGGAGCTGCAGATGGCAATACAAGCCACAAACTGCCATTATTTACAATTCAACAGATAGAAAGGGACATGGCCAGATGAACAAATCAAAAGAACGTCTAACTCAGTTTTCATAGTGTTTTCTCACTGAATTCAGTGGACTTGGTGAAAGGAGGCAGCAAAAACCAGAAAGTGGGAGGGAAGCAAGATCAACAGCCACCATCCCCAGAGATGGAGGGTTTTTTCATCTCCAGGTCTAAAGGTCCTGAAGAACATCTGGGCTGAATTTGGATCTGATGTTGTGGCTTATTTCTCAGCCACAATTATCTCTAGCTCAGAGATGTATGTTGCAATGGCATTACTCATTGCTACAAAGGTTGTATTTTTCCCTCCAAATAGAGAATAATGATTATTTGATTATTAGACAGCAGCATTATTTCCTTACCACTATTTATAAAAGCAGCAGGAGAGAGACATGGATACTGCGGTGCGAGTGACAGAATGGGCTGTAAGACCTTGAGAGGGAAGTGTATCTTTCACTGTTTAGGGTGTTATAGTCCATACCTTAACTCTTTCTGGGCCCCAGCGGGGAGACCTCACAGCTGGATCACATGTCTTTTGATATGAGCCTTAAAATTTAAAAAACTCCTCTTTGAAAGTTTACAGCCCCCTTATGTATTAGAATCAACATTTAATGCATTTAGAGGAATGACTGGGGAGAAGTGACCTGTGAGAGAAGAGCAGCGTACCATCAGGAAGGTAAAGTGACAGGCTGGTAACAGCAGAATGACATTTTATAATTCAGAGACCCTTTGCTGCAGATTTCACAGGGAGAGGGAGTGCTGACAACAGCTGATGTGTCTGGCTCTGCCTCAGCCCTACCCCAGCCCCTGCAAACAGCCAGTCCTGCTGAACATGTACCTGACCTTTCTGGAGGAGCCTGAAGGCAGAGGACACTGTAATGTAGCTTTTGTCTATTTCATGCACATGCCTTTAACACTCCAGGTTGGTTTGTTGCACCCCACTGCAGCTGTTGGCTGAAATGCTTCTTGTGCTGTGCTGCACTTTCAGGCTGTTCTTTCTTATCTAATGATGCCTCGGAAGCCAGGGAAGTGAGGACACCCATATAACCTTGCTAAAAGCAGCAGAAAAGGTCCCTGGTGGAAAGAGGGAGGGAAGGACACAATCTGTGCTCATACATTCTTCAAACTGTGCATGTGGCATTTTACAGGCACGCTAGGTCCTCGAGACCCAAGGAGTCACAGGCATATCTGCTCAGATGTATTACCCGGGATCTATTTTCAGCATATTTTCATATTTGGGCACAGCCTGGGTTGGTGCCTCACCGTGCTGGACATGGTACAAGGACCATAGAGCCAAGACTTGAAGAGATGGACCCAAATGGCAGAGCTACAGGTAACACAGCATGGTAGGATGGCTTGGATTTTACCTTCCAGCCAAACTTTGCTTCCTTTCCAGTAATTTCATTCTTTCATGCTGCTATCTTCACTCATTGGAAAGGCACATCTTGTGCCATTTCCCCCCTTCCATTTTAGTTCCAAAACTGACAGTGGAATGAATTAATGGCACACTCTTTTCTAGTCTAGCAATCTTTGTCACAAAAGGGAGGAAAAGCATGCAGTGAAAATGAAGATCTATCAGCACTGCCATCTGACTGATGGCTCTCTCTGAGAGCTGATGCTAAGATGAGAACAGAAGATGAAAAAAAGAGATATCTTTCTTATTTTAATACCAAGAACAGTACACAGAACCTGTATCCATCTTTTTGACAAAGGCTGTAATGAAAATGGCAGCATGCTGGAATATCACCATATCACTGTGATGGGCTGTAATTTCAGCCCCTTCCACGGGCACTGCAAGTCAGCAGTCTGTCTGCAGGTATTTCAGTTAAAAATGCCTGTCACTTACTCCATGTACTGCATCTTGCAATCACCTAGATGGTATTTCAAGCCCCTCACACCACACAGGTTTTACCACACATCCTCTTTTCTAAGAGTTAATTGGGCAGAGACACCAAGCGTAGTGTGTTTGTTTCCTCAGAGTCAGTAACCAGCCCCATTTGATGCATGTTTTTTTTATATGCAACACCAGCTAAAAAACAAAGTATTGAAATGAAATTCATTGCACACATCTTCAGCTGTCATGCCGCAGGCATGTTCTTCACTGACATTTTCCTCTGTTCCAGATTTTAGGATACCACAATCCTCCCTGAACTTTCACAGGAGCAAAAATAAGAGTGTTTTTGCTTTTTGTATCCCCTGGCAAATCTTAGTATTTCCTTTTTGTCAAGAAAAAGGCACATGTGGATACTACATAGTTAAGATGATGTTGTCTTAGGAACAATCAAGGAAATCTGGTTTAGACTTTAGCTCTGCTGGTACAACTTTTTGTGAATTTTGAAGACATTGCTTGTGCCCAAATCCATCCTGGGAGGGGGAACAGCCTTCAGCTGAAAGTAGAGCTGTGTGATTAATGCTATACAGGAACAAACAAGGCAGTGTGATGCCAGGCTGAAGGATAAAGTTTTCATCTGCTCCCTCCAGCAAACCAGCTTTGCTCATCAGTAGGAGCTCTTCCCCTGTTGGATTTCAGGACAATTCCCTGGAAATGAGAACTTTTCCTTTTCACCACTATGTGGAGGCGAACCATACTGCCTTTCCTTCCAGAGGAATATCAAGGTTTCTTCTTGGAGATGGGCCTTGAAAAGGGGATGGATAGAGGCAGCAGGAGAAGAGAAGATAAGTAGTCCTGGGGATTGACCTCTTGACTTCTGAATTCAACAATTTCAGCAAGGGATGAGGCAGGCCCTGGACACCTCCTCCAGATTTGGCAAAGGCAGTATGAGCCAATCAAGAGTCTGCTGCTGATGGGCCATGTCAGGTATGCAGGACTCACTTTTTCCAATAGGATGGGGCATTTGGCAGCAATTCAGCTCCCTTTGTATTGGGTCTGTCCTGTTCCAAAGCCCTGGGCTTACTAATCCTCACTTGTTTCCTGCTTTGAGCAATTTGCATAGTTATTAGGCCCAGCTCTCATTCTCTTCTCTAAAACATGCATAGCACAGGGCTGAATGAGAGGGAAATTTGATTGCTTAGTATTTTGTCTGCCTGTTACTATCGGCAGGGAGCAGCTATACAGCCTGGCAACAGCCTGCAGAGAGTCTGAAACGCTCTAAAATTAAAAAGACCCAGATTCACACCTCCTGACTCCTCATTCTCACAGGCCAAAAGGAAAAAAGAAAGGGAAAAAGAAAGGCAGAAAGGAAAGAGAAGATGATCTGTTTGCAGAATGTTTCTGTATGTGTATATTTTGCAGAAGGTTAATTGGAAAGGGTGTTTCTATGCCAACAGGGGCTGAGAACAGACGGCTGAACCTGGAGAAGCATCCTCCCCCAAGGAATCGTGTTGGATGCATGGATTGTGTGGCCCAGGGGCTGCACACAGAGCAGGCCAGCAGGAGATTCCTTCCAGTGAGGCTGGAGGAATTATTTGAGCTGTGCCTTGCCCTAACTCTGACTGCTTCTCTGGTGGGTTCCAGTCTGTGAGTTTTGGATCTTCCCCTCAAGCAGAAGTAGGCAGCACTGGGCTGAACCGGGCACCTGCAGAGGGAAAGGCAGATCCTTCCCATTGTACACAGATCCAATATCTCCTTGGGAAGGGTGAGCAGGATAAGAACATGCCACAGGTCAGTTCAACAGCAGAGTCTGGAGCTGCTGGAAGGGCTGCTCCCCCTCTCCAGTAAGGGGAAGGCACTGGGGGACGGTGGTGGTCATTCAGCCCTGTGGCTCTCCAGGACTGGTGTAATGTTTGCCTTGAACAGTGGAGCCCTGGTTTGACTCCAGGGTTTAGAAGCAAATGCCATCAAGATACCAACTACTCGACACTGTGAGGTATTCAGATAATAGTTATCTGTTCCAACCCTCTTGCCTTAAACATATATAAAGGCTGGCCAGGAGCACAAACAGTGTTTTAAAGGGAAATCTTATTAGTAAGTGCATATCAAACCTCCAGATAAAATAAAAAGAGAATACTATGAAAATTTGGCTTAAAACTACTTAAAGAAGGCAGATTATGTTGTGGTTCCTAATGACTCATTTTTTACGCAAGAACCTTAATTTAAGATGGCTTTCAGGACTGTCTTGGGAGGAAGATCCTGCTCCACACACTTTTCTATTCTGAGCCATTTGAAGTGCAGATGGGGAAGGAGGCGGCTTAGGCGGCCTCTGGATGAGAAGCTACAAATAGGCTCTAAATGGAAGTGTAAATCATTTATCCTGGGTTTCTGAGGTGAGTTACATAATCACAGCGGTAGACAGGTCTCCAGGACATTCAGATCACTCTACCCCAGTTGAGTTCAGCACCTTTACACAGGTCTTCAGAGGAAAAAACAAAGTGCCCTACAAGACCAGCTGAGGTCTTGCACCTGGACTGATAAAAACCCCTTGGGTCAGTCACAGTTTTGGCCCTTGGCCCATTTCTGCCTTAGCTCACGTCTGCAGTGATTGCATCAAATTTTACTTTCCCCAAGATAATCTCAAAAGAACCAACGCCACTTCAATAAGCTATTTCTTTAAATCAGCCTTGGAAATAATTACCACGAGGCAGCGCAACAACAAATCTGTACCCTGCTTAATGGTTGAGCCACTTACCATATGGGACACTTTGCACTTTGCTGCCTGCCATGGTCAGTAAGGAAACCACTGAACAGCTCTGCTCCTCCCTTTGATCTGCAGCATCTGCTGATGTACCTGCCTGCCTCGTCAGTGCATTTCACAGCTTTAACACTTGCCAGAGGAGTTAGTCAGCGTCCCTAACATTCATCAGAAAAATACCTTTCTAGTGAGTGTTGTGTGCCCCTGTATCTGTTCTTAATCAACACATAGGTCCTGTCTGCACTGGAAAGCTTTGCCAAGGTAACACTGAAATGATAGCTTAGTTTATTCAAAAAAATGACATAAGCTACAGCAATAAACACAGTGACTCTATTTACAGTCACAAATTATCTCCTGGACTGAGTTATAGATAAAAGTTCCATCAGCACAGCAATGCTCCTTAGGGATACCATTTTTTCATGACGTTTCTAAGCCAGCACAAGTCATGTGAAGGCAGTTATGCCAGCATAAAACTTCTTTTGCCAGCAAAGAAGTGTTGGCTAAAAAGCTTAAATTCTTAACTCTTATTACTTTCCCAGGAGAAGTTTCTAGCATAGACTTGGCTGTAATTTGAGCACTGGAGACAGAGTAATCTACTACATTTGAAATCACTTCTCTCAGCAAGGTAGGCAAGGTACCCACCAGAGCTTTTATTCTGTGCTAGACTGTGCTATTTGCAGTGCCCTAGCATCATGTAGTTTTCTTCTTGGTTTATATAGCCAGAGTGGCTCTGCATCAAAGAAAATGTTCCAAGCAAATAATTTAGGAGATGAGCCACTTCATTTGCGCATGAGGGAAAAACTTGTCAGAGAGCTGTGAGGCAGCAAATGGCATCAGCCTCACTGGGCACATTCCTCACAGCGGACAGTGCTCGGTGCACGTCCATCCACAGCACCCTGTGCCCAAGCTCAGCAGCTGCAGCAGCTACAGCTGATTCTGCTACAAGCAGAGAGGAATGAGAGACAACCTCCCCTACTGACACAACCTGCACCCTCAGCAAGTGCCATAGGAATTTCCAAAAACCACCTAAATTATGGGATAATAGAACCTCATTCTACCAATTCTTCATAACTGCTTGATGTGTGCTATGAGCTCTGCCAGGCAGGTCCTGCTCGTGTCCATCAGGTCAAGAGCAGCCAACCAGAGACAGAGGGAGGAGGCAGAGCTCATGTCCTGCTCGAAATTCCTCAGGAACACACTTGGAAGTGGTGTCTGTGTTTTTGGCTGTGCTATCTGGATTGTAATGTTTGTGTTTCTGCTATTCTCTAGGTGCAGGGTTATAAAATTAGCATTTACATTCAGATTTATAACCCAGTAAAGGCGAGTTCCCTCAAATAAAAACAAGCTCATTTATGAGACCAGATTTCAGGCATGACTTGCAAGAGGGAAAACAACACCCTTTGTGATTCTAATGGCTCACACCTCAGTGGGCAGACACAGAAGACATTTTTCTGCAGCTCTGCTTCTGCTCTCAGCCTTCCCTCATCTGTGCAGTGTCTGAAGTCCTCTGACGTTGCTCTGAGCTGCAGATGTGGCACCAACCCTCTGCAGTTATTCCAGGTGTCTGTGTATATGCCCTGGGGGATTGGGAACAACTTCAAACTCTGCCTCAGCTTCCCATCCCACACTGATAAATGCTGGGCCAAGTTTCCTGCCTGAGGTGCCAAACGGTGGCCACAGAAGCCGGGCAGAGAGAAAAGCCCATATGCTTCTGCACTGCTGTCAGTGCCCTCATGGGTGTTTAACACAGGCAGGCAGTGCTCCTGGCACTCTTGCTGTGTAATTTGTGCCTGGGTCCATCCCTACACAGCCAGGTGTCCTTCTGCCACCCATCCCGAAGTAGGAGACTCTGGAATCAAGGGGCTGGGAGGCAACTTAGGATGGTTTTGGGCTGGCCATGTTGGGGGAACATGGGGGATACCTCAGAGCATACACTCAGATAGGTTTTATCCTCTGATGCAAAGGGCTGTGAATTAGGAGACAGGAAAGCACAAGCAATCAAAGACTAAAAGCCACAATTTCTCTCTCTCTATTTACTACACCAATAAAATATCTTCATAGCAGCTGGCTCTAATGTAAATCCTATTTAAGAACTAATGTGCAAAGGATCATTAAAAAAACAGCTCTGTCATGAAGGCTGTTGGTTGGGACACTCTTTGTGGTGTTATTCTGCAGGGAGGGCTGCTCTGCAAGGCTGCATGAGCTGCTCTGGGTTTCAATGCTCTGCAGCAAACTGGCTCCTTGGCCCATGCTCCAGATAATGGCTGGATTTCAGGGGGGATTTTCTTTCTCCAAATCAACAATTCACTAGAAAACAGCAAAATCAGCTCCGCCTTCCTGCAAGCACCTTCTGTGGCCTCTGGTCAGAAGCTGCTTGCTGGACAGGGAGCTGGCAGGCAGCCATTCAGTGTGACCCCATCACAGCCAGGAAAAGCTCAGGGCACACAGAGGTGTCTGAGCACTGCTCCAAGCTCAAAGCCCTTCCCATGATCCAGCACAGGACAGTGCAGTGCCCTGCTGCATTTCTGTGCAGTGGTTGTGATGCACTGTTCACCAGCAAACCCTGCCTTCTGCAGCCTTTCCCTCTGCCAGCTCATGAGCCTTGCTTATATTTTCAGCGCCTTTTGAATGCAACACTTTTATGAGTACATTTAAAAAAAAAAATCAGCTATCACTTGAAAAACATTTAATTAGTTGCAGAATCAGCTCCTTTTGAAGTAGTAATATAATCGTTCACCTCTCTCTTTGTTCCTGGAGCATCTGCATTTAATCTACCATCTTGTAGGCTTTCCAAACATTGCCTGGCTCTGTGGTGCTGAGCTGCTGGGATGCTGCACTCAGAGGATGCTCTTCCACACCAACAGAAACTATTCCTGTCCATCTCATCACATCTTGGGGTCAGACTTGACTTCTTGGTGCCATTTGTCTGGAATGCTTTGAATGACATAGGGCAAGCTGAGGATCATGACAGAAGTGATCAGACCAGAGAGCCAAACAGTGATGCTGCTCTGCTTGATGGCCTCAATCCAGTTTTGCCTGTGTAGGAGGTATTGGGAGAAACAAGGATGAACTCAAATTACTCTGCAGGGATAAGAGCCTGGGGTATCATGCTGATCAAACAGCAACTGCTTCTCTCTTTCTTCCAGCCCAGCATCCTTCCTCAGCTGTTCCTCTGTGCAGAGTTTTGAGATCACCTTGTTGTGCACTGGGGATATTGGCACAAGCCTCACCCCAGCCCCAGGATACGTCAACCCACGAGTAGTGGGACCAATACAGACCCTGGCCAGCAGCCTGGAAATCCTCAGTTTCCTCATCTTCTAAATCTCCTGACCTCCACTGGGTCAGGCTGGAGCAGCCACACCAGCTGTGACTCCCTGCCTGGCCAGAAGCCTGCACTTGTTCACTTGTGCCCAAGCCAAATGAGGCAGATAATTGCTGATCTCCTGCTGTGGTGGCTCCTCTTGGAGTAATCTGGGTCACTCTGCTCAGCCCGAGACCTACATTCTGTATCACCATTGAAGTCTCCTCACTGCTCTTCAGCTTGGCTGATGCTGCCTAGTGGGCCCAGCAGGGACTGAGGAGAGACAGACAGTAGTCCTCTCAATCTTGATTTCTACCTTCACCAGCTGCAGATGAGGCTCCCACGTTAAGTTATGGATGCTGTGGAGCCTTTGCAATACCACAGGCTCCACTAGTAGCAGTCTCTTATTTCTCAGGTGATGGAGCAGGTGCTGAGCCCAGCACCCCAAGTCCAGCACGCCACAACTGCAGCCTCTTCCAGCAGCTGCAGCCAAACCCCATGAAATGGGCTGACTCTCTCACAGATTCAGATTTATGCTTTGCGATGTGCTGTCAAGCAGAGAAGTTGGCACGAGGAGCATGCTCTTGCAGGGTTCTGGCTGGCAGCTAACTGGCAGGATTTAATCAGTTATGTTCATGAAATGTGACCCAACCTGCACCTGCTGACCTTGGCCCCAATATTTGCAACAAGTTCAATGAACTCAGGCTCGCAGATCCATCACTATCTTTTTCTAAGAGCTGGTAATCAACCATCCAGTGCATCTTGATGATCTTCATGGAAACGGCATCCAAATACTTGTATTTATCAGATATTCACAAAGAAAGTGTCTTGTGTAAAACAAAGAGAGAAGACCATCTATGCATGAGACGAATGAAAAATAACTGCATCTTCACAGAAAAGATCTTCTCCTGGCCATGTATTTGTGGTAGTGTGTAAAATTAGAATCAAAGCTCATTTATGTATGTTGTTCCTATTATAACAGTTTGAAAACCTATCTTGCAGTTGGTATCTCCCAAGCTTCCCCCTATCCCAGAGAGGAAGGTTCAGGGGTCCTGGAACACCTTCCCACCAGATGTCAATCCCGCTCAAACCTGTCCTCCCATCTCCTCTATGGTTATTCTCCGCCCTTTGTTCCAGTACCTTCCCGATCTATCATCTAAACCCCTCCTAAGAGACCTGTCAATCCCCTTAGAACCCTATCCCTCCCCCTGGAAAGTTCCATGTTCTGCGGTGTCTTATTGGCTTCACTGAATGTCAATCCTTTTCTTGTGTCCCTCCTATTGGTCGCAAGTTGTAAAGCCCCTCCTCTACTTCCCTCTGATTGGTCTCAAGAATGTACAGGCCCCTTTAAAGGGCCTTTAAAAGGCCTTGTCACCCCTTCTCTGTGCCTTGTGCTTCTGCTTTTTCTTGTGCAATGAATGTTTTCGGTAAAGCAGGCACAGGCCCATCCTTTGTTCTTTGCCTCTCTCTGAGACACTGCACATCACTCTATGGCAGTGCCTTGGAGGCCAGCGCCTCCCTGCCTGCCACTGCCACTCGGGCTCTGAGGAGCTTGAGGGCGACCCCTTAACGAGTCATGGGCAGTCCTAGCTGGGCCAAGGACAGGGCAGCGTGTCAGGTAAGTACTGCAGAGTTTGTGTCTCCCTGCTTCCACGTGGGTGTAATGGAGGAACTGAGTTGCTCATTATGCACCAACAAGCCCTGGCTGAAGTCTGAGAGGCCTCACTCCTCCACAGCCAAATTGTCTCCATGATCACTTGAAAAACAGAAACCATAATGATGAGGTCAACTCCAGTGAGAAGACACAATAAGAGCAACCATTTCTGTAAAAAAACCCCCGAGATTTTCTTCCAATTTGGCACAAAGCTGACAAGGAAAATACCCTATAGGAGAAAAAGTAAAGAAGATATTGGAGACTTGTAAAATGGGTGCATGAAGGTAGCCACCAAAAAGGTTTCATTGAATTTTAATTAGATGAGGATTTTGATGGGTTTATATTACACTATTCTGTTAATGAGGTATTCAAGATAAATAAAATGAGCCAGCAAAGGGTGGTGGTCACATAATGGAGAGTCTCCAAATGAAAGTTCCTTTACTGATTATGTAAAGATTAGCAGAGAACACATGGCACAATCCAGGGCTCTGTGGGGTCACTCGGAGGATGATTTTCACACTAAGAGATTCCTCCTTCCTTTCCAAAACTCATCAGACCTTCACAACAGAGCCTTACTTGGTGTATCAACAACTAATAGTGTGTCCTGACTGAATGTCCCACCCTGGCCATCAGGTGCTCAGGTTTGTGCATGATAGCACTGAAGTTGGTGGTAATTCCAGAGTGCTTTATGTCCTGTTGACTATGCTGGAAGCATCAACTGCAGGGAGAGCGGATGTTGTAACTCTATTTTTACAGCCCACTGAAGTTTTCACCTTGATCATTAGAAACCACAGTGCACAACAGATGGCTGATTGACGCCATATAATTTGGCTTTATCGCAGTCTTTCTCCTGACTTTCCTCTTTTTGAGGTCTGTGTGTGAATCTTTTAGCATTTCAAATGTAAACTTCATTATAAATCATGTAGTAATTTTGCAACTGAAAAGCTACAACCATATCATCAGGAACTGACCTTGGAACTAAATGTTTTCCTCCGAAGTTCTGACTTGATAAAATGTTTCCTACATTCCCATGCTTGGTGAAACTCATCATGTGAGTAGGCAGCCATGAGATTTTCTGGGTCTGCTTTCCAAGCTTGGCTAATCACACAATTTTAATAGCAATAAATCACTATTTCAACAAAGGGCTGTCTCTTCAGCAGAGATGTGCAACTTTTACTCACAAAGGTATGAATTTATCATGTTTATTAATAGACATACTCCACTGCTTTGTCTTGCTTTGTGTACTGCAAGCAATGACTCAGCCCTGTGCCATGGGCATGCAAATATTATTAATAAAACCTGATTCTGCCACATTTAGACAGATTATGGACAAACGATAAGGAGGGATTTGCATATAAGCAGCCCCATCAGAAGTGTATGAGAGAGGATCATATTTTCTGGTAAATTAGATATGCTGTTTCCTCTGGGGAAAAAAAATCTAAAATTCAGGTGGTCTGTCAGAAAGTGTGTTATAGCCTCAAATGTGGTAAATACTCTGCTGGTGTTCACTGTGCTACTTGATCTTGTCCATAAGTGAGGCATGTCAAGATAGTTCCAGAGGAGGATTTGCAGGGCTGGGGGGTCTCTGCCCATGCCGGGGATGGGGTGGGTCGCAGCTGGGCCAGCTGTCTGTCCCTGGCAGGAGCTGTGCTCCATCTCATCCCTGCACATACTGCAGAATCAAGAAAGCAGGGACGTGCTCACCAGTTTTCTGCTGCAAACACATGCAACTTGCAGCAATTAATTACAGGCAGCAGGAATTAAGCTACAATCATTCATGGGTATCCAATGGCCTCCTAAGGTCTTTCTTGGGGTCCCAGTTCTGTCCACTCTTCCAGGATGCTGCAGTACGGGTGGCAGTGGGGATGATTCAGTCACAGCAAAGTGTTTCACTTTGAGGCTTTCATCTGCGCTTCGTGGCATCAGGGCGTCCCTAATCAACCCCCTAATCTTGCTGCTGGTGTGGGAGCCCTGTGTGAAGATGTCACTGCTGCAAAAGGGAACCTGCCAGCACTGCCAGTGGTTGTCAGGGCCCCAAAATATCTCCATATTGGGGTGCTCTCAGTACCTGCCTCTTATCATACCTGATAAGCACCACCAGCATAAGAAAATCTACAAAATACTAGTAAACAAGGCTTCCCAGGAGGGAGATAGACTCTCCTCCTTTTCCCTCCCACTCTTGCTCTCTCTCTGTATGCAGGCAAATTTAGCAGTGAGCCAGGATTTACAGCTTTAATTATGAACTTTAGCCCAAGCAGTCATTCTGGAAATATCCTCGCGGGGGAAAAGGGAATGGGACCTGGCATGCTCAGCGAGGTGTACAGCTGTGCCTCTGCTTAATTGTACTGGTTCTGGTCCTTGACTAAAATGATTTCATGTGAAGGGATTTTATCTTCCCCCCCTGCTTACTGGTGGTGACAAGGAAAAGAAAATGGTAAAAAAGGGAGCCTCAATCTGTCTTTTACTGTATTATCTAATAAACCAGTAAAAATTAGCCTCAGCAGCAAAGATTAGCCTCTTTCAAGCTCACACACCTTAATTAAACATGCTGAGCTCTGGCTGGCAGCAAGCACAAAATGTTTTACACTGTTAAAAGCTGTTCATTTGTTTTACTGTCCAGACATCCTATTTTTTTACACCCAGAGCCAATCAGGACTCCTAGAAAGAGCCTGAGCACTGGTGAGTCACAGTGTAGAAACCTCCTTGCTTGTTTCAGAGAGAAGGTTGAGGGTAAGAAGGAAGGGAGATTTCTGTAACAATATCACTTGTGAACCATTCTGCTGAGAAGTAGCACAGACCCTGCCACCATGACTGGGCATCTTTGGGCTAAAATAGAATCTAGTTTGAGTACAGATCTCCAATAAACAGCTTAGCTAATGGAGTTCATCAGTGCAGTAGTGAGCTGGGTCTGCCTCATGTTGAAAGTGTAGCTACATCATGATGTGCTCCTGTATTGCTGAACCCAGCAACAATAACCCAGCCCTAATCCGGGCTATACTGATACTGTGGTTCTGCAGAAGAACCAACGCAGGAGCCAAAGCCATGTAGAAGGTCATTGCATCTTTGCTTATGTCATATTTTTAGTGAAATAAGATTTCTGTGTAAGATGAGTGGGATTCTTCCCTGTGAGGTTGGGGAGACCCTGGCACAGGTTGCCCAGAGGAGCTGTGGATGCCCCACCCCTGGAAGTGTTCAAGGCTGAACAGGGCTCTGAGCAGTCTGGTCTAGAGGAAGGTATCCCTGCCCATGGCAGAGGGGTTGGAACTAGGTGGTCTTTAAACACCCATTGCAACCCAACCTTCTATGATTCTCTAATTCCAAAAAGGCTATACAGTACCAGGAGCCTTGTATGAACTTACACAAGCTAATGGCAAGAATCTGTAATCTCCTTTTGCAAAAGGTTCAAGATGTTTTGAAAAGCCCAAGTACAGGGAACAAGAAGCAGCTTAGAGGCACAAAATGCAGCAGCAGCATTCCACCTGTCTGAGGCAGGGAGCATCAGGGGACACCATGCTGGCAGTCAAACAAGCAGGTTAAAGAGCTGAACCTAATCCTGGGGAGCATGGTCGTGATCAAATTTCGAAACACCTTTTTCACAATCTTATTTGTTAGAGACAACGTATGGGAGCTTGCAGTTCCCTGGGGAGTCGAGATTGGCCGACACCATCTCTGAGCACATTCCCTGATCCTCATCCCCTCTGGGCACACCACGGTGTCTCTGATCACCAGCACAGGCAGGGAGCAGTGTTATGCCTGCTGAAAGATGACATGCTGGGAGGTTTCATTTTGTCACATTTGACCTTCCTAACTTCCCTAATAGATTGTTCTTGTCATCAGGGCCTAACAAAATGCATTACCTTGCTGGCATTTGCTGCTCAGCAGCAACTACAAATCTTAGCTCCATAAGCTTCATTTGGAGGTCCAGCACACTGATTTAGAAAGTAACTTCAGAGGCTAAAAAGCTTAATTTTTTCTTCCTCTGAAAAGATTAAATTTTAAATCTCTTTGTAAGAAGACATTTGCAGCTGAGCAGTTCTTTTAAACCACATTTCTTTCTTGATAAGAAAGAAATGGAAGTACATTAGAAAATGTTCAACCAAATCAGTGTTCTTAAATATTGGTGTGCAGAATACAGAAGAAGTGCCCTTTCTTCTCTATGAGGTCCAAGGAAAGCCCTCCAAGCACTTTTGAAGACCTTGCTCTGCACCTTCTCTGTGCTTCTGCATCCCTAATGCCCTCTTCATTATTATTTGAAGGCTCTCAGTTTCATGGTTTAATTTTCAATTCCATACCATAGTTAGCTCATAGCTGGTGTTTGTGGCCTGTCTTGCCAAAGTTCAGTAGCCACCAAGAAAGGTCATTTTTTCAGTGATATATTTTAGGTATTATATAACTTACTGATGTCCCTTTCGATCACAGTTTAATTAGACTGAAGATAGCTGTGAATAAGGTTCCTAATCCTGAATTAATTCAATTTTCTGAAGGTCACACAATCCTGTCCTTCTGTCTCCTCTCCTAAACTCTGTCAGACGTAAGATCTTTCTCATGGTTTCACTCTGTGCTGGTTAAATTTCAGAAAAGAACCCACGAGCACCACTATCCCTGTCATTGATGGAGAATTATCTTCAGTCCAGTTTTACAGCCATGGTCTTTAATCCACTGATCCTTGACCTCACATGCAAACAGAGGTTGTGGAATTCCAATAAGGGCTCTAAAAATACTCACCTTCACTTCCTTTGTAGAGAAATATGTACGTATACTTTCACTCTCAGCCCCTCTTCCAGGACCTGCCTGAAACTGCATAAAATGCTGTACTTCCTTTACTAGAAAAATTGTTGTCCATGCATATTGCATCAACTGGAGTTCACTAATGCACAGCCAAAACTGTCATTAAGTGATTGATCATGCATTAAAGATAAAGTTAAAAGCTTTAAAAGAGATCTGGTAAAGGAAAATTTAACTTAAATTACCTATAGAAATAACTCACCTAAACACTGACTTAATTCATTATGATCAGTGCCATTATAATAAATATCAGATATATTCATAATTGCATGGCATTTATCTTCAGTTAATGACCTGTAGGAAGGTTAATAGGTTTCATCCTTTGGTTACTGTAAATGGAAGAATTCAGTGAGCTGGTTTGCAATCTCACTCCTCCTCCTGAAGAACAGTTACTGACGATGCTCCTGCAGCACACCAAAGGTGTTGGCCAGCCAGTGGCTCTGTGACCACTAGGTTTGACATAAAGTCACTTAATCTGGTGCTCCTTACCACTGTTGCTTGTACTGTAAGCAGCTGCATTGCCAAATCCTAGAAGGGAAGTGTGAACCTATCTCATGGCCCCAGTTTGGGAATCGTGGTCCAAGAAGGTGCTTGGCCAAATGCTGTGTAAAAGAGCTCATCTTCCATGGCTATGTCTATTCCCTTAATTTTCAGTGTCCTTGGTTTCCCTAAACCTCATCAAAGCAGTGGGTGGCCAAGCAGGCTAAAAGACCTTCTGTTGTTAATAATTCACCTCCAGGTCTTTTGGTTCTCCTGGGATCTCTGTTCAAGGATGGTGGTTTCTATCATCTCTAGTATCCTTAATCCAACTCTTCCTGCCTCTAACCGCAGCTAATGCCTGCAGTGCAGAGAGAGTAGCTGCCTGTCCTGGCAATTAATGGCTTTTCCTTGGCTGGTGTTTTATCTATCAGTCTTCACTCTCTGGACTAATTTTAGAAGCTGGACTCAGTGCCAGCTTCACAGATGATCTTTTCATTTTGTAAAGGTGTTTGGCTTTGTTCATTAATAACTTAATTAGAGGTACTCTCCAGATTCTCTCTCTGCTTATGCAGCACTCGCTCTTTCTCTTTCCGTCAGACCGGTATGTCAGAGCTCAGAGGACCTGGGGTGATGAAACGTGGGAACACTGATGAATCCGTAGGAGGATCAAGGGCTACAGCACCTGAGAAATGGTTTGTTGAAAGCCTCTTGCAATTGCAGCCACATTAAAATGTCCCCTCTTGATGAAAAGTGGGGGTGTTCAGGAAGCTGGGATCTTAAGGGATGAGAGGGGACAGACGTTTCACAGGCCACACAAAACTGGGAGGACTGGTGGTGTGCCAGATGGTTGTGCTGCCCTTCAGAGAAATGTTGGCAGGCTGGAGAAGTGGGCTAACAAATACAAAGTCCCATGCCTGGGGAGGAATAATCCCCTGAACCAGCACAGGCTGGGTGCTACCAGGCTGAAAAGCAGCGCTGTGGGAGAGATCCTGATGGACACCAAGCTGTCCATGAGGCAGCAGTGTGACTAAAGACAAAGAAGGCCATATGTGATGGCCCACGGGCCTATTAACCAAAGAACTCTTGAAGTCCTCTGGAGGGGAAGACCCTGAGAGATACTCCCCATGTCAGGGTGACAGAAAGAGGCTGCTCCCAGGGATCTTTGTTGTATTATGCTAACGTACCCCAGTTCTGCTTCCCCAGTTGGCCTGTTGGCCCTTGTCCCTCGGCCACTCTCTCCCTGTTCCCCTTTTGGTTCCCATACCCTAACCCCACCTGTGTGCTGCTCCCTGCCCCCAAACAATTGGCCCCGATGCTCTGTCTGCTCCTACCTCCCCCCATACTTAAACCTGGACCCTTCCCTGTGGCTCACCTTTTGTCCCGGGAGCCCTTCAGGTGTGGCTGGAATAAACCCCTCTGTGAAACCCCATACAAAGGCCCTTCCCATCCCTTTGCCGTCGATACTTGGAGCTATCCGGTGTGAGTTTTGTGTGTGTGTGTGGCATCACCAAATGGCTCTCTCCTGCAGAGATGGCTCTCGGAAGGTTGCTGCACCTACCACTCCCACCTGTGGCTACAGCCATGGGTCTCCTGGACCGTCACCAGGGCAAAGGAGGTGCTCCTGCCCCCCCAGTTTACACTGGTGAGACACATCTGGAAGGCTGGGTCCAGCACTGGGTTCCCCAGTACAGGAGAGAGATGGACATGCTGGAGTGAGTCCAGTGAAAGGCCACAGAGACAGTGAAGGGACTGGAGCATCTCATTGATGGGGAGAGACTGAGAGAGCTGGGATTACTCAGCCTGGAGAAGAGCAGGCTTGAATTACTCAGCCTGGAGAAGAGCAGGCTTGGGGGAATGCTGTCAGTGTATGCAAATACCTGATGGAGGAAGTAAAAAAGATACAACCAGACTCTTCTCTGTGGTGCCCAGTGAGAGGACAGTGAAACGCACTGAAATACAGGAAATTCTACTTAAGCATAACATACAACTTCCTTACTGTGAACAAGGCTGAACACTCAAACTGGTTGTCCAAAGAGGCTGTGGTTTCTCTTTCCTTGCAAGTGTTCAAACCCAATGGGACACATTCTTGGGCAACCTGCTGTAGGTGACCCTACTTTGAGCAGGGACCAGGCAATCTCCAGAGCTGCCTCCCAGCCTCAGCCACTTGCTGATACTGTGATATTTGCTATCTCTAAGGCAAATTACTTCCATTACTTTCATCAGAATAAATTTTGTCTGCAAATGTCTCTGACATTTTCTGAATTTCTACCAGAAATTGGTATTCACTCTTTCCTTTCGGGAGCAATAATGGTCTGTCCCAACTCTCTGAATGAAAGCTTTTACCTCTTATCAGTAGGTATGGTGGGAAAGAAACAGCAAAGACTGAAAACAGCTTATTGTTTATTAATGTTTGACTGAGTTTATATCCTTTCTGAAAGTCTGCAGCCTTGTGTATGCTAACTATTCTCCTGGATATCCTTCCTATGGGTATAAATGTCTATTTTTTTAAACTCTAATAAATTCTTGGCCTCAGTCAGAATTCCTGGGGGCAAGAAATCCCTAAAAACGTGTTATATTAATACAAAATATATTACTTACAAAAAAGTCTTGAGTCCAGGTGTGATGGATTGTGCAAAGCCTTGCTTGGATTTTTCCAAAAATGTGACCTGAGGCCTAGGGCTGGAGGAGGGTTGTGATTTGATGGTTACCTGACCCTTGGCAGAAGAGTGTGATCCAGTAAGACTGACAGCAGCAGCCTCTCATTCCAGCATCACTGTTTTTCTGGTTTTATTTAAATTGGAAAGGGGAAAGGGCTTGGGAAGCTGCCAGTGTTAAAGTTTACCACTGACAAGGTAAAATATACTCAAAAATACAGACAGCGCTCTTTTCACAGCCACAATTGCTTTAAAGTTGGAGCTAAACCTCTCCTCAGAGCAGGTACAAGGAGTACAGCACTGAGTCCTAGCCTAGTGAGGCTGGAAAAAGATTTGGTGTCTAACACCAGGCCCAGCCCTGCTGCAGGAGGGCATGTGAAGGGATTGACTGATTTGCGTTATTTAATTGCCCTCAGCACTGCAATCTGCAGAACTTCGCTAAATTATGGCTAATGTTCAGCTTTATTTCTTTGTGAGAACCAGCAGCCAGTAATGAAGTGCAGCATTTAGTCAATGGTGATAAATAATTCCTTCCTTAACCAGAAAACAAGTGGAAAAAAAAGAGCCATAGCTGGGCAATCAGGATCTTCTTTTCTCTCAGATAACATCACCAACAAAAAACCAGGAGCTTTAAGGGGTCGATGTCCACCCAAGAGTTTATGGGTGCAACAGGGCAGGTTTTTCAAGATTTGACTCTGCCATCTTATGTTTAAACCTCAAGCCTATTCTCTCTCAGGCATGCATTACAAAAGAGATTTTAGCTCTCTACCCACATAACACTTTCTTCCCTCTTGCTTGAGCCTCCTGCTCTTGGCAAGAGCAGAGTCTCCTACAGAAACAGATGTTTCCCTCTTGCCTATCAAGGACACACTGCTCTTGGGCTGAGGCTTTCTGCTTGCTGGTAGTTGCAGGCCTGACGGGTACGCCATGCTCCCCTCTGGAGCTCCCTTCTTTCCATCAGGAAACCCCTGCACCCCCTGAGCAGCCCTGTGAGAAGAGATTGAAATGAACAGAAGTTTCCCAGGGCTTTTTCTGTATGTCTGCTCTCAAGTATAACAGGAATATCCTGGAATGTGTTAATCCCCCTGCATCAGGGACTGATTTGGCTCCCTGCAAATGCTTTGGTTGTTTGCACTCTCATTAGAATTTCCACAAACAAAGGGATCTGCTGGCATCCCTCGGCAGGGCCAAGGAAAGGTTATCAAGAAAATGATACAGACTGACTGCAGAAACTTGCTCATGGCCCCACCAGCAGCTTCCTTTGTGACTGGGGACCTTCAAGGCCCAGTCTTTGTTCAGAAAACCTTAACTTTTACGTGCAAGTTAAAGCAGGTGACTGAGATACCCTGTAAGCTCTTGCTGCCTGGTACAGCAGCAATTTGTAGGTTCTGTTAAGAACAGACCAAATGTCTGGGGATGCTGCTGGCTCTGCCTGGATCCTGGGTGTTTACTCATTAGTTCTTTGTGTGCTTTTCCCTGCAAGGTACTGCTATCGGTGTTTGGAAGGAGGGTACACACCAGTTACTGCACTTGGCTTCCTCTGTTCTGTGCCTCATTAGTTGTAGCTCCTGGCATGTTGATAAAACAGTATCTCCCAGATAAGCTGAACACACTGTGTGGTTTTCTTGACTTCTGCAGTAATGCTTGGCCTCTGTCACTGTGGGAGATAGTGGAGTGGAGAAGGTACACCTCCTTGATTAAAATACCTCCTTGGAGGTATTGCCTGTGTGCCACCACCACAAGCGCTGGTGTCTGAGAGGGGATGTGAAGCCGAGCACTGAGAGGTGTCCAGGTGTCCCCTTCCCTGCTGGGGAGCACATGTACAGTGTCCTGGACTGGCAGCTGAGCAGTGGCAGGGACAGCAGGAGACCTGGTTTAAGAGCCAGCTGTGCTGGACTGGGAAAGCAAACACCAGCTGGGGAGGGTCATGCTGCAATGGGCACGAAACAAAAGACCTCCTCTATACCTGATATTCTCGTGACTTGAGGGAACTTGGTGCTCTCTCTCTCACCCAACCACTCTGCCTTTCTGCAATCCTTTGCCACTACTTTGGACTTGTCCAATATCCAAGGACTGGGAGCACCTGGTGTTTTGGTGCAGTCCAGAGCACATCATGAAGGAAGCTGAGGCTCACCAAGGTTTGAAACTACATTCTTGGTATATGTGTGTCAGTAAAGCAGCACAAATCATAGCCTATGAGCCCTCCATGTGCTTTCTCTGCTGTTCTGCACTCGTTTCCCAGTACAAACACAAAACAGGTGGGACCTTTTCTGCAAGCCTCTCAGTGATGCATGGCTGTCAGCATTAATACAGCAGAAGAAGCTGCAGAACCATCTGCAGCACTGACAAAAGCCAAGCTTGATCCATGAGAGCATTGTATGTTTTCAGCAAGGATCAGAAAACCAGCTTACCAAGGAGTAAAACAAAAGAGCTCATCATTTAGTACCCTCATCTTTCCATTCCTTCTTGGGATACGTATCTGGACCCTGTAAAGTTCCAGCTTTTATTTTATTCAGCTCTCTAGAGGATGCAGTGTCCGAGATCTCCAATCCAATGAGATAAATTTGGCTAATTCACAGGTAGTGCCATTGCAAAAGGGCCAGCCCCCTCTCAGGCCTCCGAGCAATCCATGTTTGGTGATCTCTGCAGATGGCTGAAGTGGCTCATCTCCTCTCTAGCAGAAGTGTTTTATGTTCTCCATAGGGGGAAAAGAAGGAGAATAACTGCATAAATTGCCACTGCATGCAATCTCTTCCCTGTCTTCCCTGTCTGCTCAGCTCCTAAAGGACTAGTATATACTGACTCTAATCAGGCTTGTCTGCTCGTGTCGGGAATTTCAACAAGAGGAAGGAGAGCAAATACTCTGCCTTCCAACCGGCTGAAAGCCTCCTGCAGCAGAGATTGCTCCCAGAGGGCCCAGGCCCTCTCCCTTCATTGATCAGAGAAAAAAGTCACTCCCAAGCATTACTCACTTACCTTGGCCTTTGCTTTCAGTAGTAACAAGACCCTAACTCCCTCCTGCTGAGTGTCCAGCTTATATTTTAACAAGGCTGATTTTCAGCTGGGAGATGCCTGGTGCTACCTGGATATTGTCCTGCTTCTCCCGTTGCCCAGGCTGCACTGAGTGTGACCATCTTCATGTAACATAAGCCAGTGTAGCCACAGCAAAGTGGCAGAGCTTCACTCTCTATTCTCAGTGCAGGGAAGCAGGATCATGAAAGTGCTCTTTACAGGTTTCCTGTCCTAATCCAGGGAGAAATCGCTCTCTTTGTTCACTGAAGTTAGGGAATTGCAGGGGTTTGTACTTTCCTCAAAAGAGCTTGCAAGCCCTGCAGAGGCAGTGCCTGTGTTCTGTGTTTTAGCACCTGCAAAAACCACTCAGATCAGCAACTTGCCAGAGCTACAGAATACATAAACCTGGTATTTTTACATCTGTTTAGTATGGGCTGTTAGTGGGAACCAGCTGAGCAGGTTCATGTCATTTTTGCAGGAGAGAGCAGATGACAGAAAATCCTTCTCCTCGTATTATTAAAAGGAGGCCAAGAGAAGTCACTTCTCTCTCCTGCCTAAAACATTCAACAGTGCCCAAGCTCATTTTTTGGCACATTTTTTGTATAAATCTCTAGAAGCAATGAAGGGAAAGAAGCAGCTGGGAAAAACTGCAGCCTACCAGCCATGAGACACTCGTTTGGATTGACCAGTTTCCTCCCACAGCTTCAGCTGCAGTGGGACCAAGCAGCCCCTTCAGACTGGGTGTGCATTTAGAACTGCTTTCCTTCAGCTGGTACTTCCTAGCCCTCTCACAAGCTATGAAGGTCTAGGAGATGTCTGGGGAGATGGGATGAAGCAGAAAAGAAGAAAATACCAATATTGAGTTGTTAAACGTTGAACGGCTGGAGCATGGCTTGAAAATAAAATGCCACTCGCAACTGCACTTGGAGTGAGAATATGATACTAAATCGTGAGAACACTGCATTAAATTGTCTCCTTCTTCTACTTGGGCACCACCTGCTGGTATGTAATTAAATTAGCCAGATATTAAACTGCAGTCCCTGAGAGTATGCCAGGTTTTTTCCAGATTGGTAGGCAAGGCAGAGAGGAGAATTTTTTAATCACCTTATGCACGCCCTGTACCAGCACTTACTTACTGTAAATATAACTCCTTGTACATCCCTCCTCTTGAAGTTTGTGATGATTTCTTATGGTGAATGCCTGTGGGCACTACTTGCTCTTGGCATGTGCATGGGAAGCCAGGCATGTGCATGGCACAGGCACAGCCACAGTGCTCATCTCAGCTCTCAGTTCTTCTCATCCCACCTGCAGAGTACCCCTGGACATGCCAAAACACAGACAGGACAAACATGTGACTGGAAGGACAATCATAGGATGGTTAGGGCTGGAAAGAACCTTAAAGCCCATCTTGTTGCACCCCCTGCCATGGGCAGGAACACCTTCCACTGTCCCAGGTTGCTCCAAGTCCAGTCCAACCTGGCCTTGGACACTTCCAGGAATGAGGCAGCCCCAGCTTCCTCTGGGCACCCTGTGCCAGGGCCTGACACACCCTGTGCCATTCCTGGGAGCCAAGGCTGTGTAACTTGCTATAGCCCCAAAATATGAAACCATGGGACTGAGAAATACCAGCACACCTTCCTCAGGCATCCCAGAAGGAGCCACTGCATGAGAATGGCCCAGAGAGCAGATCCCAGCAGGGGAGATCTGCAAGAGGGATACCAGGTGAGAATGGTCATTCCTCAGAACTGTAGATAGGTTTCTGGGAGTTTTGACTTCATGTCTGACACAGATTCATTTTTCTCTGCAATGTTTCATGCAGGAGCAGGAATAAACTACATGCTTAGCGGTGTAAGCCCACTCAAGCTAGGCTGGCAGCATGAAGCTTATCTGCAGTCTTCAGCAATGGTTTGCATCAGGTGTTCCTCTGCCCTTGGCAAAACATTCCCTGCAGCCAGGGCTGGTTTTGCAAAGGTGCAAGAGGCTTCCTACCAGCCTCTTCCAGCTGCAAAATGGGGAGTGTGCAGGCAAGGCAAAGGAGAACACAGAGAGTCAGGACAGGGACATATTCTCAACATGGGAATCAGCAAGTCTTCTTCAGGAAGTCATGCATGCTGCCATCCCTTGCAGGAAAACACAGACGAGTTTTCTGGCTGATGACTCTTCCCAGGAGTGCAAAAAAGGGAAAGGGCAGCGAACAGAGCCAACTTCTTTCCCTGGGCACCCAAAGTCATGTTGTGGTGCATATATTGGCCGATGGGGTAAGGGATGACACGTAGTACCCAGAGCTCATCCCAAGATGCTTCCTACTCAGCTTTTGGCTGAGAGCTTCACAGCTGGTTCCCAACATGCTGTTCTGTTTCTCCACATTGAGGGGAAAAAGGATAACCAGGACTTGGATCCGGAAGGCTGAGGGGAAATGAGAAGTGACATCCAAATTCCTCATTGCTTGCAAGATGTGTGTACACCACAAAAGGAAACAAGCCAAGAAAAAATCAAATTAAAAACTGTGCTTGTGAGAAATTATGCTGAGAGTGAAAAAGCTCCAAACTATCATTTTTGCTGCAATCTGCTGTTGAAGGTTTGTGGTCTCACAGGACCCCTGGAGCTGTGGGAGAGCAGTGTCAAGTGGCTCTGCAAAGGAGTAGGGAAAGCCTTGTGAGACATATGGGAGCATTTATACATTATCTGCCTTCAGCTGGCTGCAGAGGGGCTGGGGGGTGGCTTTTGGGAACCTCAGCCTTGCTGCAGGGCAGATGTTTGTCCATTTTCTTGGCTATGAGCTCAGGGAGACAAGAACAGCTCACTAAAGCCAACATGTGTGTGAATCTCCCCTGGACTTAAGGGACAAGCTCCCAATGGGATGAGGCAATCTCAAACCCTTATCCCAGTGTAAAATGCAGCTTGCCTGAGCAGCCAGCTCCCATTTCCTCTGCATGAGATGCACATACAGAGCACAAAAATAATAATGGTGAGAGAAGGGTACATGGCCAAGCACACCCCTGCTGTGTGCCAGCCCCATCTGGGAGGACCTTGGATGAAATGCAGCTCTTACCCCAGGGAGGAGAAGTGCCTGGAAGAATAAGAGTGGGTGGAAAGGCAGCTTTTGGGACCTGAGTTGCTGATGTTGGGTGTTCCTGGGGTAGCCAGGGACATGAAAGGCCATCCTGGACCTGACCTTGAACTTTCCAACTTTGATAACCTGGCCAGCTTACTAAGGACACAGGGCTCTCGGCAGGGTTCACAGTGCTTTATTCATTAGCTCATTTACTCATTAACTCATCAATAAAGAGCTTGAACAAGAGCCCTGCTTTCAGTTAGCATCATGGTGCTCATAAGCCTCTGCAGAGGAGAGAGGCCCATGGCAGTCAGGTGTCCCAAATACAGAACTATCACTTGGGGGCTGCCCAGGGATGTGACCTGCTCCCCAGGAACAGCTCCTCCTCGTACCAGGGGCTAAGAAATGAAGTCTGTTGAGAAGTGGTGAGAAAGGACAGACAGTAGAGTCACTTGTGTTTCCCTCTGCTGAAATGTTTGTTGGTATAGGGATTATTACAGGGCCACAAATCTGGGTAAGGAAGCATGCAGGTGAACATTATTCCCAGTTTAAAGATGGCAAAAGGAGGCACAGTGCCGGCATCTATTGCCACTTCACAGCTCCTGTGTGTTACCTTTAAAGCAGCATCTTTCTCAGGAGCCTTCTGAGAATGCAGAGAACGTGGTCCAAAGCCTCTAGATAATGATGCCCAGTTTTAATTAAATTTCTGTTACTAAAGAATAAAATTCACTCAGAAGGTAACTTTACAAAAAATTACAATTTCCTGAAGAATTCTTCACAAGAAATAGAAGCTTAAGGCAATCAAAGTAAAATGCTTCCTCCTTTATCAGGCAAGGGAACAGAAATCGAGGGATTTAAAAGCAACTTCTGGGAAGGACCCTGCAATGTGTAGGATGTGTGCAGCTGCAGGTGGAATTAATGCAGAAGGAATAGAGGAATGACCTGAAGTTGATGACAGGATTTCCTGATGGTCATGCATCTCTGCTTTTACTTAGTGGTCCTGTGCCTGTGACATTCAGAGCTGTTTCAGGTCCTCATGGGTAGGAGAAAAGTTCTCAAAATGTTCAGAAAAGGCAGTTTTTCAATTAAAACCCTGAAAGATCTACTAGACTCCTTCAGCATGAAGAAATACATATCTCCATGTCCTCCCTGGAGTAACAACAGTCCAGCTCTTAGAGAGACAACAGTCAGCCTTGCAAAATGCTGCTGCTCCAGAAACTGTATTTAGGATGAAAACTGCACTCCCAATCTGGAAGAACTTGGCCTTCCCCTGGCCATTGTTACTGTGGTCTGAAGGAGATGGTTAAAGAAGTGTGGGTGGAAGCACTGAGGTGCTGTACCTGGTAGGGCTGCAATTTCTCTGTTACATTTGCCCAAGGGGGAGTGATGCAGCTCCTGGTGGCACCAGGCAGTGGCCCTTGGAAGGGAACAGAGCCTCTGCCAGCTGCAAGCCTGCCTTGCTTTGTCCACAATGGCTAGCACAGGCAGGAGTTGAAGATGCCTCCAAGGCAGCACAAGAAAGAAAAAAATAACTGCTGACGGTGAAAAGGATTTTAAATAGAGTTTGCAAAGAATAAGACTTTCCCATGCTGGCTCAGTCTGACAACCTCTCCTCATACAAATTTCAGTGAGGGTTTACCCTAGTGAAAATAAAGTGAAAGACTCTCTTTTATATGTTTTTTAAAGTCTGTGCAATCAAAAAGCTCTTTGAAGCTCTAGGAACTGTAGACATTGTCTAAAAACATCTGCTTCTCTTTTTCTCTTGTATTTTTCCTCAATGTGAAATGAAACCAATCAAGCTCTGGCTATGGAAGGGAGGCAGGATAGCCCTGTGCTGACAGCCAGGTTTATGGACTGGGCCTGGCTCTACTGGGAGGAGTTGGTGGCACCTGCACAAAGCAGCAGTGCTGAGTTTCCAAAAGCCAGGCTCTGCTTCCCTTGCTGTGATATGTGGGATTTGATCCAGCGTGCTCAGGGAGACTAACGTGGTTGCAGTTCTTCTCCAGTTATTTGCTGTCCCCAGCCGTGGAGCTCAGCTCCCCATGTTCTCCTGCAGGTCTGGATGGGGAATTCTCTCTGGATGGCTGATGATGGAGGACACATTTGCCTGTTGCTTCCCAAAGCTCAGTCTCAGGAAGCTTTTCCTTTGGTTCAGCCCTATCTGTGATGGAAAGAGAGCTTGATGGATTGCAATGTGTCCAAGAGAGCCCAAGGAGCTTCCCACACCATCCCCATGCCCCTAGCAAGGGAAGAACATGCTGGCTAGCCCACAGCCATCCCATAGATCACTTTGAGTTTACTGTGTTCAAGCATGCTGGAGAGAACAGCTGTGGATTTGTCATTTAAAAGCATTTTAATGAGAGGAAGCTCATTTTTCAGTGCAAAAGCAGAAGCTCAAGGAAATATTACAAACTGTGAGCATTACTTTCTGCCTCCTTCACAGCAGGTCTGAGCCATCTAATCTGGTGCATTATGAAAAAATTATTTTAGATTTTCTAAAAAAAAAAAAGCAAACCACAACCCAGGAATGATAGTGCAGCTACCTTGCTGCTTCTCCCAGGAGGTAATTGCTTAATAGGGACATCTCACTGCGTCAAAGAAAAATAGAATAACCAGGCCCTTTAGATCTTCTCCCCAGCTGTTACCTACAAGTACCCACAGCTGCTGCCAGTAATTTCTAGCACCCTGGCTCCTTATGTACCACAGTACGAGAATATCATCACAATGAGCAACCTCATTGTGTAAGAAAATACAAAATACAAAATTTTCTAAGATGGAGTTGATTCCACAGTGACAGCCAGAGTAGCCTGTTCTATGTTCCAGGAGAATCAGAGCTGATCCACCTTCTGTGGCAGCCAGGGCTGGCTCCCACCTGGAGGTGATGGGTCCCTTTTGTGCAGGTACCTTTCTGCTGAAAACCCAGCAAGCACAGCCAGCAGGGATCAAACATGAAAGGGCAGAAAGCTCAGGGTTCCTCAGGTGTTCTTTTGGCACCTGAACCCCTGGGCTGATCAGCAGGTGAAGTGGAAGGAATAAGCATCCAAACCAAAAGTACATTTTCAAAAGGAAGCACATCCAAGCAAGGGATAAATTGGAAAGTTTTATGTAATTCTGGAAAACTTGCTCAGAGGCAGTGCTAGGGCAGGTGAGGGAATCTCTCACTGTGGCCCAGTGTTCCCACAATCACCCAGGGCAAAGGTGGTGTTCCACAGCATCAGTCAGTTTTTCCCCAGCACCCCTAGCCCTGCACCAGGTATGACTCCCAAGCTGACGACTACTGGAAGGGCAGGGACTGCCACAGTGTCACTCCTTCACTTCCTCAGATATTTTGTCTTTCTCATGTCCTGCCCCAGCTTTCAGTGATTCTGATTTTTGCAATGGCATCCTGATTTCTGCTCTCCTCCAGCTCTTCTCAAGACAACTTCTCATACCTCATAATCAGGTACCGAATTGCTGCAGACTCTGTTTCTCCAAGGGACTCACTCTCATCCTGCTGTGTCAGGCAGGGTGGGCACTGAAGGCAGAACAGATCTCTTAGTCCATCCCATGGTGTGCTCCTGGGCTCTACACCGAGGTTGTCCTCACACTGGAGGTGGGAGCTGGAGACTCCTTACACTGGGTGTCCGGTGACTGAGAGGCAGCATTGATGTGCAACACCTGCAGCACAAAAACTATTTGGGAAAATGAAGTGGCAGGAGGTGGGAAGCTCAGTGTAAAATTCTGTGCTCAGCTTGAGGCTGAAAATCAGTGTGTTCTCTATTAACTCATCTGATTTCTTCCCTCCCTATTACTCTGACAGGTCCATCAAAGCAGTGCAGCTGAATAGATTTCTGTATGGACATGCAAGGAGTGATGATTTGGCATTTGAAATGGGTACAGTTGATGCAGTAAGGAAGAAGTTTGGAGGAGAGAGAGACTTAGAAGTGAAACAGGAGGATTTCAGGATAAAGATTCAACCTTCTCAAACCACACACACCCAGAAACACATGGGAAATAATTTTTAATGTAAAAAACCTAGAATGATGTCAAAGCAAATTGCAGTGCAGTGTGAGCTGCATCTAGTGGCCAAGGAGAGTAGTGCTTGGCTTTGGAGGAGCAGTCCAGTCTGGAAGGAAGAGTGACAGCCAGATCCAGGAGGGACACTAATTTTAGTGAGACTAAATCTCTCCTTGCTGCTCACAGTACGACCCAACAGCAATCATCCTGCCTGGGGAAAAGCGGCAGCTCACATGTCAGCATTTTAAACTACACCTGTTCTGGAGGTGCCACATGTGCCTCCTGACCCAGGTTTGTAGCAGCCCTCAGAGGCTGGTGGGGACCCCTCTAGGATCAGCTGCAGTGAAAGCAGGCTGGTGCTGCTGCACCACTCCAAAGAAGGCAGCGTAGGCAGGAGATTCGGGCAGAACGGCTGGAAATGCAGAGCAGGCAATTTCATGCATTAGTGAAGACACCCCAGAGCTGCCAGCACAGGCTAAGCCAGTCCCTGCAGCTTCATATTCTGCTCAAGGCTGTGTAACGTGTGGCTGCACGTTACTAAGATCCTCTGCATTTCCTCCTCTGAATTCTGACAGTATACTGATAACTCAATTTGAAAGCCAAGGTGTTTCCTTGGCACAGGACTTTTTCTAAATGGAAGGCAGAGTACATGAACCCGCAGCACAATTCATTACCGTTAATTCAGAATGTATAATATGTCAGGGATAAAGCTGTGAAGTTTTGATTTATACAGGCTAATCAAGCAGAAAGCTATTAACCAAGGGGCAATGAAATATTAAATAAAATGACAGGAGAAACACTGTCAAAACACCTAGTTCTGACTCTTGGAACACATAATTGCCCTTCTTATCTGTCCCAAGTCTTAACTATGAAAGTTAAAACAATCCCTCCAGCTCAGATACAATTTTAAACACAGTGGGGACTTGATCCAGCACCTATTTAAGCATTTAGAGCATGGCAAGTAATTTGAAACTCTGAATAATATAGCTGAAAGGTTTCTCAGAGTACTCAGTGAGTTCAAAGATCAAGACCTGGACAGCACCTGCTGCAAAACTTTCAGTAAATTGCCCTTGACTGACAGCAGGGTCAGTTTTGGGGGCCCTGCCCAGAGGGATGTGGCACAATCCATGACACAGGGCAAGAGCAATATCCATGGCCTTAAATATAATACTCCTATCTGAGCAGGCTGCTAACCAAGCAGAGATTCCATGTGATATGACTCCCTACAGCCAGCCCACCTTCACTTAGGTGATTCTAGTCAGGTAATGTCCTATAGCCCTTCTCAAATAAGACAAATTTGACCATAAAGCAAAAAAACCTCCCACCATCCTACTCTATCTATTCAGGCTATTTTCTCATAGGGCCCTCCCCAGCTTTCCCTTCCTTTCTGCCTGGGTTAGACTGCTCTTCTAGCTCTAACTCATTAGCTGATAACCAGCTAAGTTTGAAGACTCTTCCTTCTATCCTACCCTAGCCCCCTCTGAAAAAAGAGAAAGACACCACTCCTCCTCTCCAAAATGCTCCCATCTGCCTTTTTAAGGGACTGTCACTCCCAGCCATGTCAGTGATTGATTCCTGGCTGACTGGCATCAGCTGAGGAAGGGAGGGATCACTGATGCATCAAAGGTAAAGCTGAGCACAGTTACCCAAGGAGGTTTTACCAGACTTGGCTACAGCAAGTTTATCTCCAGACCAAAAGCTTTCTCAGTTGAGGAGTGCTGCTGTATGGTGAAGCACAGCAATAGGGTGAGCTGGAAAGAAATAGTTGAATTTTCACTTTGTTTTCTCTCAAAGATCAAGGTACAGCAAAGCTCTGTTTCTTGCAGTGATTAGCCTTCAGGATCAAGGAGTTGGTGCATTGATTTTTCTTCTTGCACAGTAAGTTGGTCTTAAGCCTTTCCTGAGTATTTTCCTTAATTGAAAGGCTGACTATGTTCTAATCTGCTGCTACCAACCAAGCCCACAATTTAAGTTCTGGGTTGTGTTTGGTTGTTCATATAAGACAACTTTGTTTCCTAATTTTCATGGATGCTTAAACACAAATACTGATCCTAGTGACTCTGGAGTTACCCTGAACGTTGGGTATCCCAGCAAGGGATTTCTGCAAGGTGTTCAAGACTCTGAAAAACCTCCGCTAGCACATTTTCCTATGTCCAGGGCAGTAGTTTCCCCTTAGTATAGTGAATATGTTCTTGCTCCCTTTGTTTCACAGAGGGGTTCTGCTGTCACAGGTGGATTAGTGCTCTATCTCTCCCCTTTGTATCAATTTTCTTAATCAATCAGCCTGAGATCTCCTGTTAGTTTGAAGCTCTGAAATGATCTCCTGGCATGCCTAACCTGAGCAGCTGTGTGGCTTCTGGGGACCTTGGGAACCAGAGAAGGGGGAGGTTTATCTGTTAGTGGAAAGAGAGACAAAGAACATTACAAAGTTACTGATGCCACTCTCATGCTAGTGGAAACAGTCTGTGAATGGTCACTCAGCTTCCTCTGGTTGGTGAGTATCTGTGGCTAGGGAGAACGTTGGTGGCAAATCTCTCAAATAAGGTTTTCTCTTAAATCAATAAAACTACTTTTCTTTCAGAGGTATTCCTTGGCTGCTGCCCCACAGTTCTCAGTGAGAGAGAAAAGAGGCATCAAGTTTAGATGTCAGCAGTGTCATTTTAACGGAGGCAATGTCTTGCCTCCATGTCAGTCCTGAGCACATTTCTGGCAAGACCAGAGTGAGACAGGCCATTGATTCTGTCCCTCTTTGCTGGGGAGTCTCTTCAATGTTGGCTGACTGGAGAGTTTTGCTGCTGACACTGAGGCCTTGGCTGGCAATTGAAACCCTCAGGCCTGTGGGGAGACACAGAGATGTGCCCAAATTTCCTGCTTATATATTTGTCCCTGGCTCCAGTACAGAGGATTTCTACTGGGAACAGTCTCCATCCTGTCTCTTGCTGCAGAGGGCTCTGCAATCCAGCAACCAGTCCCTTTGCTCTACCCCTATATCTCCACAACAGGAACTGTTTCACTTTCATCCTGGAAGAAAAAATTCACTTTGGCCCAAATAACTGAGTAGTTTTAATTTTCAAATGGCTTTATCAGTCTGAGAAGGATGATTAAATATGCTGGGGATTACAGCTGGGATGTCTGAGCTGCAGGAGAACTTTGAGTTTTCTTCACAGTCCACGGGAGAGCATGTTTTAAGTATGCTGAAAATGAAAGGTTAGTGCTTTAAAAAGGGTTCAAGAGCATTGATACCTGCAGCCTGAGGATGTCAAGACAACATTGTGAAATTGTGTCAATACTTTGAAGAAATAAGGTGCCATTGTGGCTACAGCATCAGAAACAATGTAATGGCTCCTCTTTGCAATCAGCAGGTTAAAGGCTTTCTCAGAACTGCAGTGTCTCAGTGGAAGATGTTTATAATGAGGTGAAGTCTGTCACAGCACATTGAGTGTCTGCAATAAAGCAGAGCTGCCTCAACAGTCCCCAATGCAGCATTTTTCTGGTTGAAAATACTGTTACAGCACATTGAAAGTGGGAGAATGAGAGGATTTTAAAGCATATTTAGGCACAGGAGTTTTCATAGGTCAAAGGGGGAACTTCTCATTGTGTGGTTTTATTTGGTTTTTTTCTTTTGTTTGGTTTTTCTTGTTGTTGTTGTTGTTCTTTGGGTTTTTTTTTTGGTGTTTTTTTTTTTTTGTTGTTGTTTTTAAATTGTTTTGGAAAGTATAATTAAAGTCAAAAGCTGGAAAAGGCTTTTCTTTAAAAAAAAAAAAGCATTCAGTGGCTTCCACTGTGTTTTCCAGTCTCCCTGCAGCAACCTAGCCAGAACACAGAGTCCTCTTCCTCTTCAGGCAGTTTTGTAGGGTTTGCAATTCACTTTGGACTTGCTTCTTCAGAGTGGGCACAGCAGGCAAAGAGAGTGGCCTAATTAGATGGATATTGCTGAAGTCACCTGCCACTTGCTGAAGGAGGCAGGGCAGACAATGAGTGGGGCTGGGGCTCCAAGGAAGCTTTTGATTTGGGAAACATATTTTAGAGCAAAGCTAATTCTTCTGGCATCTTGGAGAAGTTCTAAGTATGCTCACCGCCCCTCACCAGGAAATGTGAAATGTCCTCAGGTGTGGCTATCCAGCAGAGCTCTCATGAGCCTCTCTGAGGAGAGCTAAAGATGCTTCTAAGGCAGTAAGAGATGCCCTGTGTGGCACTGAGGCTCCATTCTTCATCCATGCCAGTTTTGTTGAATATCCCAGGTGTGCTACAAGAGAATTAATGTGTTTTTCAATTTTACTGGACCTTTGGGAGAAAGATATGGAAATCTATCAAATATATCACTTAGGCTTCTTGTGAGAGCTATTATTAAATCAGCTCACGTTTTTTTTTTCCCCAAGATTGTATGCTTAGCTGCCTTTTCTATTCTAATTCAAGAGGGAAAGGAAGTTTGCATTGTGTGGCCTTCATTCTCTCTTCTATTTGTGCATGTGTCTCGGGAGATGCATTATTTATGATAATGTAATTATAGAAGTGAACAAACAAGTGCATTGTACGTTTCCCCCCCAAAGAAGCTGCAGTCTGTGATCGAGACACTAGATGGTAGTGTCAGTCCAGAAACATTTCAGTAATGTCTGACAATTTAGTGACACTAAATCGTGGCTGTTTCAATGGGGTTTGCTCCTTGCAACTTAAAATTTGAGGTGAATAAGTTGTGATGTGGTAACGTTATTCAGACCCAAAATTTAGGTTAGGTTTGAAAGCTGTAAACAATTTCCAACTGTTTTCCCAAAAAGGAGATCTTGAGTCTGATAATTTTGCAGTTAACCATTACTGCTCTACATGAAAAGCAGTGAAATCTCTATTTCTGGTGGTGTGAGCACAAATTCTGATCAGAAAAGAAACCCAGACCCTTGATATCTCAATCACTGACACCAGTGATGTTAAGGAAGATTCACAGCCATGTTCCTGCTTGCTTTGTTCAGTTATGTGGCAGTGTGAGGTTAATAAAAAGTGCATGTGGGATGTGGAAATCACCATTTTTAATTATTAGATACTGCAGATTGACTGAGAAATTAATCCAATTCTGACAGGGAATATAATGCAAGGATAAATCAGGCATATGTTATTCCTAATGTGACCATTTCGGTTTCAACAAATTGCAAACTAGTATTGATTTCTATGCATAAACTATGAACAAAAAAGAATTACAAAACTTCTCAGCAGCCTGAAAAGTCAATATGAACCAAACCAGAATGGCATTTAGGAGAGGGATGCTCTACTGATGAAAATAAATAGCAGTAAAATAGCTTCTCACTTGTAATTTTTATCTAATACCACATCAGGTCTGTAATCCTTTGCAAGTGTCATCCAATGCATCACTGGTGACTGCAGAAATGTGCAGAATTAATAAAGAAGGTGCTTGGATGTGGAATAGCTCCAGTCTTCCTGAAAGATTTTGGTTTGATGTATGATATTCCACTGATGAAAGTAGAAAATCTATTAATTCATAAAGTGAGTCTTATTCTTGAGATCCACCAAAAGAAGCCCTTTGCTTGAGGCCCCAGTTTCACACCATGAATTTACCAACATGCATCTTCAGCTGTGAAACTGTGTGGTTGTGTCACAGCACTTCTGACAGGAATGGAGTTGCAAACATGTGGATTAGAATAAAATCTGGTTTAATACTTTGCTTTAACCAACCTTTAAACACCTGAAGGAAGGAGAGGAAGGGAGTAGCGGGTGTGAATTGCCTGGCTTTCTCACTAACACAGGCCAATCATCATTTTACACTGAACAATCTTTCTTTCCTATGTTTTGGTTTCTCCCCTGGTTTAGAGCAGAGGATGGAGTGGGTGGATGGGAGAGCCCATAGGGATGGACATCAGCAGAGCACATCAGATGTGTGATCCATCCATAAAAACACAAATTCCCACTATCATCCCAGTGCCACTCCATCCCCGTGGAGCAGGTGGTCTCTGAATGCATCTGCTCAACTCCTCTAATGTTTTGCTTGAAAGTGAGACTTCTGATCCCCCTTCCCTTGACAGGTCCTGTGTCTCTCTCAGGTTCAGCAGAAAGTGAGACCTGGCAGGATGTTCCTTGCCTTCTTGGAGAACTCGTCAAAGTGCTGGACTGTCTTCTTTCAAAAGAATTTTGAGCAATCTGCAAATTGTTGCTCCTTCAGCAACCCACTCTACTGAGCTGAGAAATCCCTACTAGACAAGTGCCACTGTAATTTTTAGGCTCAAAAGGTATAAACCAGTTCATTGTACTGGTTTTGCATGGATGTAAGCCCTTGCTAAGGATGGGAGGTTGTTGCTTTCAGTCAGATTAGGGTATTTCAAGTTCAACACAGACTTTGTCAGCCTGGAGCTCAAATTTTTATCTACTTGTGCCCAATTGCAAGCAAGAGCAGCTCTTTCCCTTCTGTGAGAAATATTACTGCTTGACTGGTATCACAGTTAGAAAATAAATTAAACTGAGAAGCAGGTGCTGCATATGACCAGACAAAGAAAAAGTTCAGGAAGCCTTTCTGTATCTTCAGATCAAGATGAACTTTGATAAACTTGGGTTATTAAAAACACAGGCAACATTTATCTTCCTCTTTTGACTTGCAAATTAACCTAAACTCACATAACCAAATCTGATGGGAATTTATTTTCAGCTGTAGAGTTTACCACAGACTTAAAAGACAAAATCATAATTGCATATTGTGGACTGCTTCTGCTGCAGAAGTTTCCAGAGCAAAAGCCTGCTTTAGTGAAAGGGGGTTGTAAACTAAAAGAACAGTTAGAAATGCAGAATTGGGTGTTGCTCATTCAAATGCAGTAAGGATTTTGATTTGGATCCTTTCTCTTTCCCTTTGAAATGCTATTTACCTACATCAGAGTTTAATAAGGTTAATGTGTTAGATGTTCCCCCAGTGTAAATTCTATCAGTGGGAAGAATAGTGCCTGAATAAAGTCCTCCAGCTCTATTCATTTGCTTTCGATGTGTCAAATTAATTTTGCCACATGGGTAATAAAAGCTGTGCTTCTGTGTATTTCTGTAAACATTGTATGATTTAGAAAGTGTTCATGATTTCTTTCAACAATGGAACTTAAACTGTGTGCAGTCCAATATTGGTGAGTAATTTCAGAAGTGACTGAGGCATGTAATTGAGTTTGTCAGTGTAATTGTATTTTGGAACAGATAGTAGTGTGGTTTTTTCAGTCATTAGTGAGTCTCATATTTAGTGTGCTGATTAATTCTATTAGAGGAGTTAATTAGACTGAGAAGGTGGGGGTGAGGATGGATACAAATCACTTTAAAGCACTGCATTTAACTCTGAGTTAATTATTCTGTGCACAGAGAAATGCTGCCTCTCCCTGTTTTGGACTCACGTGTGTGATTAGAGCTCATCAGTGCAGCCCCACGCCTGTGACAAGGACAGATGACGAGTATGGATGCAATTCTCTCTCCTTTCAAGTGTGAACTTCCAAATTAAGGCACTGCAGGGTACAGGAATGACCAGACTTCAAAATAATAAGCTCCTGTGCATACTCTGGAATAATAAAAACAATAATTACAATATCTGTATTTCTGGCACAGCCTCCCCATATTGTTTCCTGTAAAGAATAAAAGGTAATAAGGAATAAACAGGCATCACTTAATGGCACTCTGGCTCTGAAGACTTCAGAAGAGCTTGGGCTCCAGTCTTGACATGGGAGATTCAGAAAGGGGGGATGGAGAATTTAAAGAGCCTCCTCTAAAGCCAAAATATGCAAAATAAATACACACACAATAGATTTTTGAGCAGCAGTTGCTGTGTTATTTTTTAATTACCTGGAATATTTCCAATCAGACAAACACAAGACTGTCAGAAGAGCATTAAAACAGGCCTTGAGGCATCAACTGAGCTGCACAAAAAGTCAAGGCCCTTTATAAAACCAGTGAACATGCTGCAAGATGGTGTAATTTTCTGGAAAACAATCTCAGTCTGCATAGGCATGAAGGAAGGATACTGTCAAATGAAACAGTGGTCAAGACTACACAAAATCCAGCAGTTGGCACATTTGCAAGGAATTGTGAGGCTGTGTCAGGGAATTGCTCCCAGGCTGCCTGGTCAGGCCATTACTGTGCTGTCAGTAAAAATACCTCTTATCTCCCAACTCCTTCCATGCACAGATAAAGGAGCTGTGGTCAGTACAGGGCATATTTTAGTAAGATTCAGAGTGGTAACATCTGGCAAATTCACATGTCGTGAAGGGCTCCTTGCCCATGTACAAAGAGCCCCTGTTCCCATGCCTTTTTGTTTCCCTTAGATAATGTCTTTTCTGCAGCAGAATCCAACCCATAGGTTATCAGCTGGGAATGGCAACACGGCTCACAACGGCACCATAGGAAGGGATGATCAGAAACTTTCAGCATTGGGAAACTTCACAGCGGAAGCCAACTCTGATAATCCTGCTGAGAGGAGAAGAACTGGCAAGTTTCTCTCTGCAAAACAGAAGGAAAAGGAAAAGGGCCCTGGAAAGTCACAGGAAGGTGAATAAAAATTTCTTGTCATCAGCCTCCTTCCGCTGGTCGTGGGAAGGACCTCTTGGCTGCCTCCCACCAAAGGGCTGTGCTCCACAATGTCAAAAAAACAAGCAAGGGGGCCAGGGTTCCCCCTCTGAGATCTCAGCTTGCTTGAGACACTGTGAGTCTTCTAGAAAGAGTTAGGGGAGCTATCAAAGCTACTTACCTGTACCAACCAATAAAGCTGTTTAGTAAGCGTTTGGTGATGGTGTATGCACAGCCTGACAGATGCAGCTGGGTGTGGACAAAGATCCATTCCCTGATCTTCTGGAGCTTCTCTTTCACTCCCCTCCAGGAGCTTTGCTGTGGGTTTGACTTGCAGTTAATAGGAAACAGAAAAGGAAGACTGAAGTTAGACAGCCTTTCTCCCCACTGCTGACCTCCTCTTTAGGAGCAGTCATCTCCATCCAGGTCACTCCTGTCCCCAGCCCTGTAGAAGGGAATTGAAGCAGGATTTCATGTGGTCTTACAGGACATAGATGGCAGTGTGGTGTGATGGCAAAAAGGTATGTGCTGGAGTTCTGGGACAGTCAACATGTGCCCCAACAGCTATGAGAGTCACCCATGTCCTTTGGTCTCTTTGTCCTCTGAGTAGCCTAAGCAGATTGAGAAGCTATTTTCTTTGAATTAGAGAGTGCCAGACACACAGCTCATTTTTCTTAAAGCAAACTGTATTATTTTTACAGTTTACATTAAAAAAATAGCTGTAGTTTGCATGCCAAAGTTCAGCTGTTCAAATAAATCCTTTAGCTCCTTTCTTCAGTGACATCTCCCAATAGGTGGAGGGTTTCAGCCATGGTGGCTGTTCTATATGTCACTCCAAGCACTTTCCATCCAGTCCCTGGGAACCAGAGATGGGATTCAGCTGATAAAAACTCTGAGCTGAGCAAACAGCTGGCAATGAACTATTTTTTTTTTTTAAATACTGCTCCTTGTCTGTACAGAAACAATTGCAGTTTATTTCTGCCAGGAGGCTGAAGGAGATGAGAAGTGGAGGTGAGAGTCATCCTTGTTTTGGAGCCACACACCTCTCCGAGGAGTCAGGGCCATCATCTCTGCAAAGCACTGCTGGGCCACATCATTGGGATGAAGGCCCCATCCAACCCCATGGAACAGGAAGGACAGCTCTCCAAACCCATGAAAGTCAAGACAATCATGTTCTACTTGAGTCATTTCTTACAAAGGTCCATCACAATAGCCCAAGGTGATGCTGAGCTTGTACCAGGATGGCCTTGGTCTTGTGCTGGTCCATACTGGTTGGAAGGGAGGGAAAATGGGTCTAGAACTAATGTTGCATCCACTTCTCTTCTTCTACTAGGAGGGACAACCTCATAATTCACTAACTCCAGCAACAGCCTTTGGAAGAGTCCAGGTCTGTTAATATTCTTTTTTAAAAAGAAGGACCTAAATCACAGAATGACTGAAGCAAACCAGTGGCTGAAGAAAACATGTTTCCACTCAATGGGAATGTCAGTGATGCTCCTCTGGGACAATTTGGAAATGCGCAATTATTTGGGCAGCTTAGGGCCATTCTGTTGTAAACCTTTTAATAGCTCTGCTTCTTGAGTCAACTAAGTCATTCCATTGGCCCACAAAATGACTTGAGAACAGATGTGAGTAATTCCTGTGTCAGGGGGTTGGATTATAATCACAACTACAGGCATAATTAAGATTTTCCTTAATTTCTCTTATGAGCTAAGATGGAAATACTAGATTAACTCAGCTGTGCTGTAAGACTAACTGCAGAGAGTCTGACAGACGTGTTCACGTGTAAAGGTCACTGCATTGCCACTGGATTGTTACTTTACTTACTTTACCCAGTAGTTAAAATGCATGGTTTTTGTCTTTCCCAGGCCTTTCATCTTCAATTGTCCAGGCAGCCAAAAAGGCAGAATAAATGAGGAGCATCCAAAAGTTGTACAGTTTAAGGTTTTCTATCATTATGCAAAATCTATATCATCATTAATCACTTTTTTTCTTAATGAATTTGGGGACTAGTGTTTCTGCTGCTAAGTACTCAAAGGAGTTATTAAATTTATGGCTGTCTGGTTCCCCCATCTGTTCCCATAAAAATTTACTGCAATTATATTTTCAGCAGAGTTTCTAAACCCCGCCAGACTTAAGAACAGGGAACACTGCTGTAAGCATGAGGGGGAGCTAATGGCACATGAGTGGCAAAAAATCATCTAAAATCCGGATTAAATAGTCTTGCCTGTAGTTTGCATAAGAGTTAAGGTGGGAAAAGGAAGATGACAAAATTAGGAGAGCTGGAAAAAAAATCCATATGCAGGCTACATATTAGCCCAGAAAATTTTCATTTTTCTGAAGGAGGCAGCTACAGAAGCATGTGAGCAGAGGTTTGCAGCAGAGCTGCTGAGCACACAGGGGAGCCATGGGGCACTGGGCAGTGGGGTAGAAGCCGGGGGCAAGTACCCATCCTGGGAGGAATTACTGGGAACAGGACTCTGCTTCCTCATGCAAGAGCCCTAGTGTCAGGGGGCCTCTTGGATTTTACTACACCAAAGGTGTGGCCAGGAGCATTGCTTCCCTATCCCTGGCAGAAATAAGCTGCAGAATATAAATCTGTGCTTCTACAAGAGTCTGGAAGGAGCCCTCACCTTAGAGTGTGCACATCAGGTGTTTAAGGAGGCTGGTGACAATGTCATCTCCTGGGGAAGGGCCAGTGTCACACCTTTCTGGTGCATGGAGCCACACTGCTCTCCTGCACAGGAAAAGTCCTTTGCTCTGCTTGAATTTCACAGGCCTGTGTGGCTGTTTGTGATAAAATGGGACAAAAAACATTTTCATGGTCAAAGGGTTGTGTTTTGTTCTTTGTCTGCCATGATATGCTCCTGTGGTGCATCACAGCCTCTTGGGTGCTGTATGTGGTCATATCACTGCAGTTCCCCCTTCAGATGGCTTCCCTGGCCCCATTATGCACCTGCTTATTATCAAATTAGTGGGAACCCTGAGTCTTTATTTTCACTGTATTTATGCCAGGATAAATTTTTGCAGCTGATAAATTTCCATCTGCTTTAATGAACAGTGGGATGGGGTTTTCCTTCTCAGGAAGGAAAAGTTGTTGGGTGTTGCCGAAGCTAAAGCAAAAATGATGATCCAAGAAGGACTGACTGACTGGAAGAGATTGGCTCTGGTGTGCCTGAATTGCCCAGGAGGAAGATAATGAAGAGAATGAGGAGAGCAATTGCTTCAATAAATAAACAGGAACATGTGTGAGACCAATACTGCTGGGGACTGATACATGCCAAGAAGTCTGTTTTTAACATCTGCTCTTCAGCAGCCTTAATATGTTATGACCAGATCAATAAATCTTCTGCTGCGGGTGTCAGACATCCAACAGCAGCCAGAGAGTGAGGAGGAAATACACACAAAGAATATAGACATGCTTACATATTCACAGATCCACATATACAGGCACTTCTGTGCATGTGCATTGTTGTACTAGTGGCAGGATTAATGTGAAATCAATCTAAAATGGTGCTTAAGTAGCCCTGACAAAGAGGAGCCGTGAGTAGCTGATATTCACTCCCTGTGATGTCTCTTCCTGCAGAGCATAAGCTAGAGGGTTGCTATGTTGCTGACAGCTCACATCCCACTCAGTGCATCCAGAGATGTCGTATGTTCCTTATCCTACTGCAATTAAAAGGCTTTTCATCTCTTACCAAGGCTGTGCTGCAAAGGCTGAGGGAAGAAGGTGAGGTGGTGTAGGCATAATGGCCGTTTTTAAAAGCATTGTTACCAACCTGCAGCCACGGGCAAGGAAGGGCAGAAAAGAGGAGCAGGGAACAAAAAAGAAGACAAAAGGAGGGGATGAGCAAAAAAAATTTGGCCAGCAAGCTGCCGTGGTGCTGGCAGAGTCTGCATTTGCAGCAGGATGAACACAAGTGTCTGTTCTCTGCTTCAGGGTATTGCCCCTGCAGTGCCTGGGACAAGCCCCATGTGGCTATTCCACAGCCTCCTCAGCTTGCCCTCCAACTCCCACAGCTGGACACAGGCTTGGGAGAAGCTGCAAACAGGGCTGACCACGAACATCCTCCACTCAGGTGCAGCCAGATGCCACCTGTGCGAGGTTCTGCTCAGCCCATCTTCTTCCCTCACAGTGGAGAGGCTGGGGAGCACCCAGAGCATTTTCTTGCCGGGAAGAAAGGATGTGAGAAACCAGATCTCTTTCTTCACTCAATTTACTTTTCAAGCCCAGGGGGTGTCCACTGGCAGACTTGGCATGAAGATTGATGTTTGGCCTATGGCATTCAGCAGAACTTGTTCATTTAAGACAGGACAGTGGCTTGGAAGAATAGAAGGTTGTGACCTCTCTGATGCAGCAGCAGTTCTCCTGACAGAAGGTAATAAATAAAAGAGTCAGTGCCACAGAGTGTATCTGAAAGCTTTGCGCTGAACAATATGAAAAATGCTTGCCATGACCCCAAGAACCTTTACATCAAGAAACCTCCTGGGCACGTGGGGGTAAAAAGGTCTTGTTTTAAGTGCTACCATTGCTGGGTTCTGGGGGATAGCACTGACTCCAAAAGCACGCTTCATTTACTGCAGGTGTCTGATTTTTTCCCTCAGTATGGCTCTAGTGTGCTTAATGTAATGACAGACATGGACCTGGAAACTGAGGAACTTTCAGCTTTTGTGTTTATTTAGCCACTCAACAGAATACCAGCTGGAAATGGTAGATTACAGAGCCTTTTCTCTGAAAATAGCAGGATTCTTTCAGAGAGCTGAGTGCTCTGCTGGGTGTTATTGTAATAACTACTCACAGTCCAGTCATCCCTGTATTACAGCTGGAATATGTTAACTGTGGCTCCTGCTTCTTCAGGAACCAGCATCAATGTTTTTGTAGAATCACTGAATGGTTTGGGTTGGAAGAGACCTTAAATATGTAGTTGTAACCCCCTTGCCATGGGAATTTTCAGGAATTAATTCCTAGGATAGCAAACTGGCCTGCCTTAGACTTTAGGTGGTCAGACATGCATACCAGGGACAGGTGTGGCAGTAATGCCAAAGGAGTTCACTTGTTTGATCATTCCTGGTATGAAACCAACAAGTGTTTCTTAATAAGCACAACACAACCTAAACTAAAGCAAAGTATTGATAACCCACCAGATTATCATAAAAGTTGTAAATTAGAGACAGAAAGCCAAGGAGCTGCCTTAAAAATCGAAGGAGTTTGAGAAATGCAACACATTCAGGTTATTTCTATTTTTGCCTGCAGAGCTTTAAGCCTTTCACTCAAAGTGAGAATGAAGACTAAATGAAATGAAGATTAAATTAACTGAAGACTGCTCTAACATCACCGGTTTCCGGGGACTGAAGGAGCTCAGAAAAAAAATCACAGCATTATAGGAGAGCTGCAATGGATTTGCTGGAGTTGGCAATGGCACTTTCATGTCAGTCACGGTGCTTGCTGTGGGCAGACATTACAGCCCAGGTCAGCATGGTGCTTCCCACCTGCAAGCACCCTGAGCAGTCTAACGGAGAGGAGCTGAGCTGGATGTGAGGCATCATCACATTCCTGGCTGCTACATTGAAAACTCATCCCAAGTGACATGCTTGCAGCCAAGGACATCTTGGAATTGGAGCCTGCCTGAATTTTCTGGTTCTGCACACACTGCAGTGCTTTCCAACTTTCATCCTTTCTTCCTCCTCTAGAATCACATTTCCCGTAATTTCAAGTGTGGTTTCCTGCTGGGCGAGGATTGTGCGAGGACTCTGAGCCAAAATCCTCTCTGCAACTTTTGGAACCACTAATTAATTGAATGCCCTTTGTAGAAAGAGGGGGAGTCAGTGGGACACACATACAAAATGTAAAAGCATTTGGGATATGGGTGAAAAATGTTATTTTCCATTTCAGGAGAGCCAGCACAGCTCTTGGGAAGAGGCAGGAGTGATGACCCTTGCCAGGAGGGTTTATTACTTTTGCTGTGCATTGCTCTGGCTCAGGGGAGCATCCCACGGAAGGTCTGCACTAGATGGTGTCGGAACCACCGCCCCTGGCTTTGTGCTACAGACACTGCTGCCGATTTTAGCAGCTCTCCAAACACAGAAATAATTTAGTTTCGAAAGGAGACACTGTTTATTCCGCACAGGGTGCAAGGTGGAAGGTTCCACAAATGAAGCACCACAAGGCGTAAAATGTTACATCTATTATATGGTAAAATTTTCATGAACCCGCCTATCTAATATGTATTCTCCACCTGCCTAATGCAAATGTATTTGGGTAATATAATCTTACGCAATGCTGGAAACACTTTTCTATTGCACAAGTTATCTGACGTCATCAGTTACGTTTACAAAAGGGGGTAAAATTCATCCTGAACACAGAAAATTCAGCTGGAAGACATCAACATCAATTGAAGAAAAACTCAATTTCAGGGCTGCTTTTCCCTCAGGATATCATTTTTTTTCCGGGACACACGGAAAAACTGTTTGCTTTCCAAACGGACCCCAGCCACGGGCAGCAGGCAGATCTGGCGCACCCACCAGGGGCGCCAGGAGGAGTCCCTTCCCCCGCTTCGAGAGCGGCTGTGGCGATACTGCACAGCAAACCGCCCCTAAGCATGAAGTAATTAACGCTCCGCACTAATTGCCGGGCGCTGCCTGCCGTGCGCATGCGCGGGGCCCGCGGGCAGGCGCAGTGAGAGCCACACCCACGTGACCGCGGGCCGGGGTCAGAAATATGGCTGCGCCCATGCGCGCACACGGGGCGCGCTCGGAGTGCTGGCTTCGCTCCCGCTGATCCCGTCCCGGGCCGCCTGCCCCACCGCCACCCCTGCATGGAGCCGCGGGAGTCCTGGGCGGCCTTGGCGGTGAGTGAGCGGTCCCAAAATAGGTTGTTTTAGCTGCTGTGCGAGAGCCCGATCCACAAACGGAGTACAGCGATATACAGCATGCGCAGAAAGGGGCGCTAGGTGGCAAATCCACAAAGCCAGCACTGCTACTACCAAGCCTTTTCATTATTTCTGCTCTTTACCGAATAAAAGCATTATTTTTTATTGGCTACAGGTTACATAGTTCTCTTATTAATTAGTATTGTATCTTCTATTGGTTAATGATTCTCTCGCTTCCTATGGTAATTAGTCCATACGTTTAGTCTTTCTGTTCCTTTAGGTCCGTGGGTTTCCAGGCTCGGTGGCTGTGATGCCCCTGCCGGAATTACCTTTTACCCAATCAGAGCTGATCCAGCTCAGTTGACAAGCTGTCTTTATTAGTTTCTTACTTTTCTTTGTCAAATGTCTTTGTGGCCCATAAATTCTGCATCCTTTGTGTCCATTATCAGTGGTACATCCTTCTTCCCAACATTTGTTAACCTCCCTCTAGATCTGACATTGTAACATATGCAGCCCTAAACTTTAGCAGTTCTACCAACAAGTATTTTGTCTTTTTAACACATGGACATCACGTAGAGCATGTTGGCTGTTCTGCTTCAACAATTAACTCTCCTTTCTTGTTGATTAGGCTTGAAAGTTACAAGGATCTAACATCAAAGAACAATCTTTCTTAGGAAAAGTTTTCCATATTCCACATGTTGCAGCAGGCCTCACCATTGCCAAGGGGTGGCCACAGTTCATGGCTTCAGCAGCCACTGCAGAGCCACAGGGAGCACCTGACCATGTCTGTGGAACATCTGCTTATCGCTGCATTCCCCACCCTAAAGACTACTTTTCCATATGTGCCCTCAGCAAGGGGTGGAGCCCCAGTCATCATAGCTGAGGAACTCCTTGGAAACATCCAGTGCTCACTGTTGGTTCTGTGTGGGAATTCAGGGATATGATGCTTATGGGCTGGTGTAGGGAGAGCTTCAGGAGAGTTCAAACACTCTGAGGCAGATGGATGCAAGCAGTGAGGTCATGGCTCAATGTATTGGAATCAGGTCCTAGTTTTGCTTAGTTGTTGTGCTGGAGTTTGTAGAGTCATTGAATACCCTGAGTTGGAAGGGACCCACAAGGATCTTCCATTCCGGTTCCTGACCCTGCCCAGAACACCCCAACAATCCCACCCTGTGCCTGGGAGCATTGTCCAAACGCTCCAGGAGCTCTGGCAGCCTTGGGGCTGTGACCATTTCCAGGGCAGCCTGGTCAGTGTCCAGCACCCTCTGGGGGAAGAACCTTCTCCTGATAAACAACCCCAACACAGCTCCAGCTGTTCCCTGGGGTTCTGTCACTGATCACAGAGAGCAGAGGTTGGAGCTGTCCCTCCACTTCCTTTGTGAGAAAGCTGCAGACCCCAATGAGGTCTGATCTCAGTCTCCTCTTAGTTAAGAGGTATGTCCAGCTTCTGGTGAATGTTCTGTGGTAGCACTGCTGTTACTGCCACGTGGGGGAGAAGTTGTGTTCTAGGTGTCTTATTAACCAAAAGTCATTTCCCTTTTCTGCAGTTGTTGCAAACACTCAGCTATTGTCACCCTCTGGCGGGTGCTCTGTTAGCTACCTCATGAATTTAAATGACATTTAAGATACAGAACTTTGAGAACTTAAAGAAGCAATTAGTAACTTTTGATTCATGTTTTAAATGATGGCTAGTTTAAATCTGATCAATGTTATTTTGAGCAGATAAGGATTTTGATGAAAAGAGTGAAGAAGAATCAATGCATGCAAAATAGCCAACTAGATTAAAAGAGTAATTAACTTATTGATTAAACCTTTAGCAGTAGACAGTGAACACCTCTCTGAATCCTCTGTTACCCTGAAAAAGATTATCAGAGTAACACACATGTGATTTGTTCTCAGACAGAGTTAAAAATCTATGCAGCTGTTTCTTGTGTGCTGATCTGTATGAGGTAGCCTTCAAGCTGTTTTCTGTTCTGAATAGCACTCCATCTAAATAATCTCATAACGGATTAATGTTAGCTACTGGCTTTTTTGTTGTTGTTTTCTTTTAAAACAGTTTTTCTGTTTATTTCAGCCTTTTCCTCATATTTTTGCCAAAAATTATTTTCTACAATCAGCCACGTCATGGGGTAATTAAAAAAATCTCAGTCATCTAGAAACACATGGAAGAAAATTGAGCTCTAGTTGAATCAATTTTTTAGGCTTTTGTTTTATGAATTTTTTGGATAAAAACCTTCCCCTTTTCTTTATGACTTTGAAACCTTTATTTCGTGATTTCCAGTACCTTAAGGGAGTCTGCAGGAAAGGTGGAGAGAGCATGTGGTGACAGGACAAGGGGGAATGACTTCAAACTGACAGAGAGTAGGTTTAGATTAGATATTTAAAAAATATGTTTACTGTGAGGGTGGAGAGGCCCTGGCACAGGCTGCTCAGAGAAGCTGTGGCTGCCCCATCCCTGGAGATGTTCAAGGCTAGGTTAGATAGGGTTTGGGACAACCTGGTCTAGTGGAAGGTGTTCCTGCCCATGGCAGGGGGCTGGAACAAGATCTTTAAGTTCCCTTCCAACCTAAACCTTTCAGTGATTTGATGTTTTGTTTTTGTTTTTTGTTTAATAGGCTTTTATCAGAAAAAAAAAAAAACAAACAGCTTTACTTTAGGCTTTGTTCAACAAAGGTAGTAAGGGAGTGTGAACACTTTAAATGAAGAACTTTGCTGGAAAAATGTGAATGTGCTTTCTAGAGATGCCTAAAGGTGGAGCAGAATTGCTTCAGTCTTTCCCTGATTTTATCCCACAACTGCTGGAGGTGTTGGTCATTCTGTGCTGTCTCTTGGTGAGTGACATCCACTGTCTTGCTTTTCTGTGGAATGGGGAAGTGTTGCATTGCTTTGCTTGCACTATTCAAAACACCAAGATTGTTTTGAAAATACCTTATAAATGGTTTAAAAGTCGTGATATCTATTACTTTCTTTTGTTGAACCCTCCTTGTTGAAGTTGAGGAAGCTGTTGAGTTCTGTGTAAGACTATCAGTTTATCAACTGACTTCAGGAGTGATACAGTCAGCAGTGCTTTGGGTTGCACATGCCTCAGTTACTCACATAAGCACCACAACTTCACCCCTGAGAATATTAATGCACTTTTCTCCATGGTTTTGTCTTGAAGGCTGGTGGAGTTGCTGGTGTCTGTGTTGACTTGATCCTTTTTCCCTTGGATACTGTGAAAACAAGACTTCAGAGTCCTCAAGGATTTAGGAAAGCTGGTGGTTTTCGTGGCATCTACGCTGGTGTTCCTTCCACTGCAATAGGATCCTTTCCAAATGGTAAATTGTCTTTGGATTATGCTTTATCTTCTTTTAGTAGTAATTTGTGTTGCATAGGATATTCACGTCTGTGGCTTCCTCTCCTGCGGGTGCCTGGATTCTGTGAGTCCATGTCCAGCTGTGAAGAGCAGTTGCTAGAATTGTAAAGCATTGAGCAAACTTGAGCAAGGCTGGAGGGGAGGCTGCTGCATGTTTGTTCTGAAAAGCAACCCTAATTCCTTGGAAGCATTATGGGATATAAGCCTATCCTTACTTACAGAGGCACCCTAAAGCATTTCTAGGTGCCAAGGAGGGCTTGAGTCTTGCTTGTGCTGGACACTTTTGTCACGACCCACTCTTTCTTGGCATTGGAAATGAATGGAACTTCAGAGTGCTTGAGCCCTGGAGGTGTTTGAGTTAATTGCCCTGGGGATGCTCTGTCCATCTCCCTCAAACAACAATGCTTAAATTGTAAAGACATCAGTAATGCTTGTGAAATGGAGAGTGTTTAAAAGAGTAGATGCTTGTAGTCCCTGCAGAGAAAATGCATCTGAAATTCCTGATGCCTTTGTCCGTTTTGTCTTTGTAGGAAGGGATGAAAAAACAGCAATCTGTGCTGTTGGACATAAATGTTAGGAGAACTTTGCTGACAAATCCACTTACACCTTCAGATGTTTGATGTCCTTCATAAGGTGATATAAAAAAAATCAGTTCTTTATCTTGGCTGCTCCGTTATCTCCTTTTGAGGTGATAAGCATCTTTTGATTAGTAGAAGGCAATTCACATGGCCCTTCTTTACAATTAAAATCTGTTCCCCCGCAAGACATGTCATTTTTTCAGTATTTACATCTCCAAAATCTGCACTGTAGTTTTATCTTTCCAACGTATGACTGAGAACTGAAGTTATCTTTAGGAGAAGGAATAACCCTTAAGGTGTAAGTGCCTTTGTAGTTGACTGCTGCAGTGAATAAACACAGCTCATGTTGCTGTGCTCAGTTTAGTTTTGTGTGTTTCTTGTTCACTGTACAGAACTTTTACAAATCCTTTAGAAGCTTGGAAAATACTTTATGGAGCTAAATTAAAAATATTTAACTGGCAATAGCTAGGAAGATGTTATTAATAAACTGCTACTGAAACAGATTTGCACATTGCAGGATAGCAGAATTGTATCAATGCTTTTTGAGTTTGTTTTTCTTTCCAATTAATCAACTGATTTGTTTGTTGTTTCCTTCCTCCCCCACTCAAAAATAGGACCATCCATTCAGTTCAACCAAGAGACCTTCCCTCTATCTATGGATATGGAAGATGCCTGTTTTTCAAAATGTGCTGCACATTCATGACTAATTCACACATCTTTCTGTAGCTCACTCCTAAATGTGGCCTGGAGTCCTGACACCTTTTATATTAATGGGAGGTTTGCCAGGGGTAACCAGAAGCATAAACTTCTGAAGGAATTATCCCACAGATTCTGTTGATACTGTTGCACTGTGTTGGTATAAAAATACCCTGGTTTTAGCTGCAGCTCTGTGTTGAAGGAGCAGTGCAGTGATTGCATGTATTCTTGAATTTCAGCTGCTGCTTTTTTTATCACCTACGAGAATGTGAAATCCGTGCTGCCCCATGGATCTTCATCTTACTTGTCCCCTGCAACACACATGGTGGCTGCCTCCCTTGGGGAAGTGGTAAGAAGGAAGTTCATCCATTGTGTGTCCATGGGAGGAGAGGAAACTATTCAGTTATGGAAACTCAGGTTTGGAGTAGTATCTTGTGACGGTTTTTGCAACAGCCTTGTTTCTCACTGTTGGCACAGTGCCTTGGGGCTGGGTGTTGAGTTCTAAACACCCCATGCTGTTTCTGCCAGTGCTGGCCACCTCTTCTCTCCTGTGTTTGTCACACACAGTGTGTCCTGGCACTGCACTGATAAATTTGGGTGCAGATTGTCTCTGCAGGTTTGAGGTAAGGAAATGGGCTGTATGGAAACAGGCTTTTCTGGCTCTTTTGCAACTTAAACTTAGCCAATGGCAGGGGGAGAAAAATCTGTTGTGTCTGTGGTTCCATATTCTGATTTAATTAACTGATCTTCTTTTCTTTCCCATGGGGGCTAAGCTTAGGTGTAGGTTGGTCCTAAGCTACCAGGAGTGTGGAGATGCCATTTATTTCAGCTTAATACCAGGTGCCTCACTACTAGAGCAGCACAGCCTGGCTACTTCCCATGGGAAGCAGCTGAGCTCTCCCTGCTCTCTGTGGGATCAACTTTGACAAGTAATTTTTATTCTTCTGTGGAAATGTTACTGATTAGATTGAATGAGATTTAGCCAGGAAACTTAATTTAACATACCAAGCACATGAAGATAGGTGAGTGCAGCACCTCTAACCACTCTGGTCGTGGTAGATAGAAGGTGATAGACGTAGGGATGGGTGGGGTTTGTGTTGCTGCCTCAGGTGGATTCTTTCTGAGCTTGGTTAGAGCCTGTGCCATCAGGTTATAACTTCTAACTTAAGGCAATGCACAGAACTTATTTCCATGAAGATTCTCTAAAGGCTGTTAGAAATCATCAAGAGGTTATTTACTACCATGGCAATGCACAGCCCTAAAACTCTTTGTTTGCCTGATGTGTCATGGAACAGCAGATCCAGGAGGTGTTTTGAGTTTCTCAAGTGCTATTGCAGAATCAAGCAAAATGGCATTTGGGCTCGTGAAGAGGTGCTAGTGCTTTGCAATAAAATCCACCAGAAGAAAAGGTCTCTTCTTTGTGGAAAAGGTTATTTATGGTACACTCCATGTGCCTGTGAGGATCCTGTGAGAAAATTACAGCTGAGTAATTCAATCAGCAGTAGCCAAAGACCAGTTGGCTAGAGATGACTCCTTTCAACAGAACCTGTTGCCATCTGTTGCCCATGCTGGTCTGTGACCTTTACAACTCAGGTACTTGGCTGCTTTCATTTTGGGGCTGGCAGGGATGGTGTAGCACAGTTAAATGAGTTGCTCAGGGCTGTCTCATGTGCTTGGCTCTGGCTACCCTAAGGCCAGAGAAATGTATGATGGTAGCCACTGAAATGGCAAAGTGGCTTTATGGTGTGGGAGCTGCGATGTTGTAACAGCCATTTTCTGCCTCATTTTCCTGTTTTTTGCTAGCTTTTCTTCTCCTCTTGGAGTGATGGATGTAAGAGGAGAACTAAGCTCTAAAATAACTGAGATATAGGTATTTAGAGATTTGCTACAACAAATCTGTAATAAAATAGCACAAAGCAAGACCTTCTCATGTATGTTTTATATAAAGTCTTAGTTGATCAATAGAAATATATAAACTAGTCCAAATTGCATCAGGGTGAAAGTTATAATTACAGTTTTATGGATTAGGCATTAAGTTTTAATCAGGGCATAACCACTGGGACTATTATTTTGTCAGTAGGTTTTTTGACAATATGTACTTTTCTTCGTTTTATACTTCATGATATAAATTGCTTTTAAATGTGAAGCATTAAGCCAAAGACTGTCGTATTAGGATTCTTGAAGCATGTCTTTGTATTTCCACACTGTTTTTTTTACAAAACAGGGAAATTAGGATTTAGAGTAAGAAAGTGTTGATACATTTCTAGGTTTGCTGTTCCTTCACTGGTGAGTATGAGTCAGATGCCCTCTTGTGCATCAATAAAATGTATGTGCAAAAATTAAATGTGTGTTTGTGCTGTGTTTTGAATGTTACCTGCTAAAAATAATAAAATAGGTAAAGGGGAAGAGATATGATAAAGTATATGTGAGAAATCAGTCAAATGAGAACTTTTAGTTGGTATAATAACCACTCTCCTGTATTGTTTATAGTCTGTGGAAATTCATGGGAGAAATGGTCCCCTGGAATTGGTTTGGTCCATTTTTCCAGTTCCAGGTAGGGACACAAACCCAAGCAATAAAAAGGCAGGGGTTGTAGCAGTGTTTTGGTTATTTTCCTTTTAGGTAGGAGGGATATAGAAAGCTAATCTCATCTCCCAGGGTGAGATAAAGAAAAGTACATACAGAATCCGATCCTGTTAAGCTTAATTATTTTTTCCTATAACTGAATCTTTCTGTATAGGGACTCTGAATATCCTATAATACGTGAAAAACTGCTTACAAAGGCACATCCAAAACTCTAGAGGGCAGATACATGGTGTATCATCTCATCAAGGAAGGAGAAAGTTGAAGAATACATGAATTGCCAAAGGGGGAAAAGCCCTTATTATACCACTTGTGTAACTGAAATCTGGAGATAGAAAACACACTGCATCCAGGACTCTGGAATTTTTCATCTGAACTCTGCTTTGCCCTGTATGTTTAGTCTGCCTGTATCTTTACAGTGAGCTGCCAAATGTGCTTGGAAAACATGATATCATAGGGAGTGGAAAGGAAAACCAGATGTTCTAAAATTTTACTTTTAATATTCGAAGGCGGTGTAAGTAACTCTGAGAAGGAGCAGCATTTTTAACCTCCTAGTGCCCATTTTCAGTAGTAACCAGGTGTGTCTTGCAGGCCCAGAGTTAACTGTTCACCTCCAGATTGATTTGTACAGATTTTTTTTTATGTCATTATGTTATTTTTTTAATATAAGTGTGTATTAATTACAAGAAATGTAATAATATGTATTAATTACAAGAAACTTCACTAAATAGAAGTCCCCCTCTGAGCCACTCCCACCAGCCTCCTGCAAATGTGGTTTTATGGGACAAGTTTAAATTGTCCCAGTCTGACTGATGAGGTTTCCCTTAGGAGTGCCAAAGTGGTTGAATTTGGCACAGCTAATTTGGATTCAGCACAGATAATTTTACATCCCACTGGCTTTTCCATGGAGGTGAGAATAAAGTTGTTTGGCTCACCTTCCAGAGAGGGGAGCTGACAACAGCCCTTTCACATCTAATATTTAGATATTGTTATGGTTACGATCTGAGCTTTGCAAGATATTAGTGAAAGTTTTGGGTTGTTGACTATAAATATTGGGTTCACTTTTATCTTTCTGACCTTTTGTTCTTGACTGGCTATTTTTGATGACATTGTCTTTCTTTTTTTCCCCCCTACTTTGCAAGACAGCAAACTGTCTTGACTTTCAGAGAGGAAGTGTGGGGGAGGACTGAGGACCAGGATGGGAGGGAGATGTGTTCTTTTGGCAGCTGGTGGTAATGACCATGCTCTGGAAGTAGATCACCAGCTGAAGTCATTGGGCTGCTTTTGTCCTTGTGCAAGTTTCCAGACTACTTTTGGATATTAGAAGTCTGGAGATTTGAAAAGTTCAAAAATTTGTCACCTTTGTAGAGAGAGGGGATCGTGTGACTCCACAGGGCAAGGTGAGGACAGGTATTACAAGGTGAAATTCCAAGCTCACTTCTGTATTCCAGTGTGCTATCACTTGAGGTACTTCGTGATAAGAGCAAAGTGTGTGGTTCATCTGTGATTAGCATCTGACCCTTCATATTAATAACTTCAAATTTTTTTATCTGCTGTTGGGATGTGTCAAATTGGACAACTTCTTAATGGAGGAATTATCTTTCTGGGGAATTCATTTACCTTTCTTTACTAGTATGAACTTGTTTCTTAGAAGAAGCAAGCTCAAATGCAAGCAAGTTTACAGTTACAAATCATGATTCTGTAGAATGACATTTTAAGTGTGCTTTTAATTCAAATAAAAGAGGAAAGTGTATGTTTTATTTTATTTTATGCTTGTGGGGTTATTTTCTTCATAAAAACAGGCATTCTAGACATGATGGACAACACTGTTGTCTCTGTCTGTCCACTAATCAGCCACTTCTTCCCTCTGCCCTGGCAGCATTGTTTGAAACAGTTAACTAGCTTCAGTTTAATAGAAGAGCAGGAATCTCCAAAAGTGTATTGGTGTGAATTCCATGAGACTAATTGGCTAGGTCAGAGAAGAAAGTTGTTGTTAGTGCCTCTTCTGAGGAAAAGGCAAAAGCATGAGTCAGACAAATCCACAGAGTAATGGAATGAAAGTCTCCAGCAGGATAACTGGGCCAGGGCTTTGCAGCATGGTAAGCTCTGGAAGGTCAGCTTGCAGGAGCCAAATCTAACACAGACAAGACAGCCACTCACATCAGACATGAAGTTAAGATTTTAGATATTTCAAACTCCAAAACTTGCATGTTGGAAGATGTGACTTTTCTGTTCAACAGGCAAGTTGGATGCTACAGGGAGAGCTGATTTTAATTCAGCAAAGAAGTGATAAAATACTTGTGTCTACACCTTGGGCTAATGGCTTTGAATATTTTAGCTATCCCTTTTCTAAAGACTGAACTTATAAATGGACAAAACTGCTTTGCATTTTGTGTTTTACATCATATCTCTCAGCCAGTGTAGTATGTGCTGGCAGATTATAGTATTCAAAGTAGTGTGCAAGTGACAGCAGTCAAAGTGGGATGGGACCTTTTCCACAATACTGAAACTTTCTTTTCTATTTTCCTTGATCAGTGCCTGTCATTTTAGCTGTGACTGGGCCTTTTGTGCTGTGCAAATCTGGCTGCACACAGGCTTTGAGAAAGGGAATACTCTGACCCTGGCAAGATGAGCAGTGGTAGGGAGTGCAGCAATGTAGGCGGTCTTTTGAATTAATCCTGGTGGGGCTTGAAATATTCATAAATTAATCTGCGTGAGGTCAGGTCTGAAATACAGATGCTGCAGGATTTTTGCCAAATCCTTATGCAGGAGCAGTGGTTAGGAGATGGTTGGGAAGGTGAGACTGCTGGCTTTGAGAGGTAGTGGAGAAAGAACAGAGAGAGGATGGAAACTCAACTCAGAGCAGCAGCTGTGAATTGGTTGTAAATAATAATGGGGGCATGAATCCACAAATGCTGACAACAAATTCATCATACAATTAGAGGCTGAAACAGCAAATTAAGGACTGTCAAATACCTAGCCAGCCATCCTCGCTGATCTTCTCTTGTGTACTCCATGCTAACTGCATCTTCTTCATCAGCTGCTCTGGCCACACTGCTTTGTGTAACCTACTCGGTTCAGGGCTTAGAGAACATGCTGCTCTGCAGTAAAGCTTGATATTTGTCATGTCTTTTGATCACAATGCTGATACTCAGTTGATTTAGAAATATTTGTAGCTCAGAGTGTCTACAGAGGAAAGCTAATTTGGATTAAAAAGTTGTAAGTGAGAAATAAATAATTTTAAAGTATTTTCTGATGGATTTCCTGACTTACTGGACCAGTCAGCTTTGGAAATGTTTGAGACACTTTGGAATAAAGTTACCTTGAACTAATGTTCTGTGCAGGGTTTGTCAGGAATAACTATGAATAGCTCCAGATGTGGACAGGCCCATAATTCTTTAAGTGAAATGGCTGAAGGAAAGAGTAAGGTATCAATTAAAGGAAAATACTTAATAAAATACAATGTAGTTGAAATTTCCATGTTCTGGGCCAATGTAACCCCAAGAGAGTGAGCAAATTGTAAAATACTAGTCTTCTTTCAACAGGAGACTTAATGTGTTTTCAGAAAATATTGCCTGTGTTCTCTTGCCTAGAATCTCATTACTGCCTGTCCTTCTGTAACACAGCCTGACCCCACTTGGCTCCTTGGAAACAGTTCTATGCTGGATGGGATGCACCATGCTACTTTTGCTGAAAGAACAGTTTGGCTGGTGGATTTAATGAGTTTCTTAAACCTTTTAAAATAAGTTTAACAGACTTTCTTGGTGAAAGTGTTGCTGGAATAGTTTGGATTGTGCAGATGGTTCTATACACTGAATTAAGGGTCTTCTTAGGTTTTAAGGATTTCTCTGTTTAAATGTGGTAGTAATTTATGATTCAAGCATCAACCAGGTTAAGGAAGATTTTTTCCAAGTTATTCAGCTGCCTGATTTTGCTGCTTGAGTTTAAACCAACTGCTTGTGATTGTACTGAAGAACTTCAAAATCTGTGGGACACAGTTTGTGGTGGAGTATAAGAGGTGTGTAGCCACTTTTGCTAAGTTTTAGGTCTAGTTTTAAAAAGGAAACAAAACCCTACATTGATTAAACATTGAAAGACCAACTGGTTTATGCAAAGCACACAAACTTTAAAAACATCTGCAGTGAGAAGTACTTCTGCAAAGAAGTGTTTAGTGTCAGCCTTGTCAGCTTCACAGGCTTTCCCTATTCTCTGCCTGTTAGCTGATGGAGTAAGAGTTTCTCCTTGCTGTGAACAGAGCTTGGCACAAATTCCCACTGCTGAAGGACAAAAGTTTTCTGACACAGCTAAAGGAAAGGTAGGCAGGGAACCCACAGCACGATTTGTTGGGAATGTATTGGGGCAGTTGAAGAGTTATGTGTGGGCAAAGAAATCTGAGAGGGACTGAAGCCCAGTAGCCCTGAGAGGGCTCCTGAAACGATGGATGAGGAGCCAGCTGGGGACTGCAGGCAGCTGGGATGAAATGGCTCAGCCAAGATGGCCATTGTGTGGTGGTGCAGATGATGCTTTGAAGCAGGAAGCAGGGAGCTCTGGAAAATAATAAAACAGAGCTGACATACATTTGAAAATGACAGGATGAAATAAATCTGCAAAACAGCTCTGCAGATTCCAGGTAAAGTCATCTAAGGTGGGAATGTAGAGGAATTGAAAATGTTAGTGCAGAAACTCCAGTTTTCCAAATGCTTGTGAGATTTGGTCCCCATGAATGGTCTCATCTCTGAAATAATATGTTTTTAAGCTCTGGGAGGTGCTGAGATCTGAGGGATCTTGCTGGGTGAGATTGTTCTTTGAAGAAATGTTTCCTACCAGCATACAGGGAGCTGCAGTTAAATTAATGATGGCCTTGTTGTGTCAGTCAGAGGAAAAGATGGGACAAAGAGCTTGGCATTGTCTAAACTTTCCCATCCAGAGCCCATTAGTCACAACTTGTTCTATCCATGGGGTTTAAATTAGGAGCAGAGTCCATGACCCCAGCAGCTTTACACAGGACTGAATTTCACTGTGCTGGAAGGGCTCTTCTGTGCTGTGCATGAGAGTGTGTGTGGGGGAAATAAGATTTAGCATATCCTGAGGCTTTGTGCTGAAGGTGAACACTTTCCCTGGGGCTGGCATTTAAAGACTGATAGTGGACAGTACATGCACTGGGCAGTTCTGTCATCCCTGGAGACAATTCCCTTATCAATTCCCTCACTAAAATAGGAGTTAACCCTTCCATTCTGTATTCTCTGTGCTCTAGCAGGCAGCACAGCCTGCTGACAATGACCTGTGGAAGGACTTGTTCACAACTGCAGTTGTGACCCACAGTGAATTACCAACCAGAGAAACTTGTAGTTTTGTTCTGTCTTGGTCAGAAGTGCAGCAGTTACTTAGATCAAGGTTGATTGGTGTTTGAAATGTTTTGGGTCTGGGATTGCAGCAGTTCAGGTGCTCTGTTCAAGGAACATATGAAATCAAAGGACAAGTGTATATTTCCTGTTCCTCCTCTTTTCTGCTCATTTTCCTGATGGTGGGAAAGGTGAGGCAGTTCATCCTCCAGTGCAGCTCACAGCTCATGTTCCCTGCTAGCTAACATTTCCAACCCAAGAGCTGTGACCACAGTTAGAAGCATTTATTTGGAGGATGAAATACTTTGCTAATCTCATAATATTGCATTCATTTTTCCCTTATGTTGAAGAGGGGCATCCCAGGGAGATCTGAAGAACCAAGAATAAATTTACAGGGTTTGGAGAGGCATGGAAAGCTGCAGTGCTGAATTCAAGTTTTGTTGAGAGCCTTTGACTTGAACCAAGAGGGAAATGTCCCCTTTATTATCCAGATCCAAAGGAAATCAGTGCAATTTAAGATATTTCAATTTTAAACTTGCCTAATATTTTAATAATTCAATTATCTGAGAAAGGGAAAAGGACATTTTTCATGTTTCAGTTTAAAAACAGTAACTTTCTACTTAGAAGGGAGGATCTGACATAGAAACTGAGATGTTCAGATTATGACATATTAATCTCTTCTGGGAAGCAGCATTTTTTTAATAATAAAAAACCCCCAACCAAACAGAAAACCAGCAACAAAACAAACTTAAGCTCCAAGGTAGCTTCTGTCTGCAGCAGTATACTCAGGGCTAATGCAGGCTACAATTAAAAATTTATTTCAATTTATTGCTGCTTCTCTTTGAATGGGGTTTTAGAGTTCTAATTTCTTGCTTATTTTACATTCTGTTGCAGCAGGCAATCCTTCTGACCTTCAGAAATGGGGTGAGAGATTAGGATTTTGTTAGCAGATTGACTGCAGCCTAAACATATGTCCTTTGATAAATCATAGTGTCTTTGTTGTTGTCGTTTTGGTGCAGCAGCTTTTCTTCCCTCATAGGGTAATGATTATCTTGCACAGGTATTGTGGGGTTTAGCCTAAAGTCTCTGCTTTCTGGATACAAAGTTTTATAGTGTCATAAATTATATCCTTATTTGATTAAGAATAAATTTGTGCAAATGGCATTTAAGTGAAACTGTCCCCAGGCATGTTCCTTTAGTTTTAAGTATGGAATTGTATTTATATGATGAATATCAATTAAAGCTTCCTACTACTCAGACAGGTAAAGTCCTTAAAACTAACCTCCCACTTGGGAAATTCAAACATTAATTAATTTAATTATTTAGAAAGGGTTCTAAGGCATTTAAAGCTGTAACACAACATAAGTTTTCTGGATCTTACTCTGTGTTTCTGTACTAAATTTTCAAGTAGGCTTAGCTATGCAAGCCAGGGGTTTGCTCAGAGTCACTTGAGTGCGGGTTCCTAAATCACCAGCTACTCACAAATTCCATAACAGTTCTTTGCCCTCAGACTACCCTTCTCCTGCCATGGAGCAGAATGGCTGGCTCATAATAAGTGGAAAAGTATTTGGTCTTGATGCTCACCCAAACCCAGGTGAGTGCAGAGAATAGATTAGCTCATTAGCCAGGAGCTCATCAGGTGCCAGGAAGTGGCTCTTACTTCAGTAGCCTGTCCCACAGCAGGGGTAATACCTGTCTCTTATTAAAGATAACAAGTGCTAAGACCCTGTTTCTGTGGGAGCTTTTAGGAATGAGGTCATCAGCTGTGCTAGGTGGTGCAGGAGGAGATAAATGCTTTCTGAAGCTGCTCTCTTTAGAGCTACAGAGCTGGATCAGTGTTGTACCAGCTGTGTCCCTGCTTCTGAGGAAACCTGTGCACCAGCCCAGTTTAAATGCCCAGCCTAAGCCCTTAATAGCAATTATGACACCTGCTCTGTCCTCTTTCAAATGATTCTGGATACACCTCGTGCACAGATCACAAGGTTGGTGGACAAACTGTAGTAGAGGTGTCTAAAAACAAACGTGTGTGCCATCTTTGATTCTCTACCAAACCCTACAAATCCAGCCAGGGAGAAAATGCTTTGCCTGGAGCACAAAGGGTGGAAGCAAAAGGCTGTTAATCCAAGTAAGTTATGTTAATATTTGGATCATAATATAGCACTGAAGACCAGGAGGTGTTGTGTTCTTTTCTGAAGATGTTGGCATTGTCCTGTTTACACTGAGCCTCTGTGTAAGCAGGACTATGCCCCCTTTGTCCTTTTTTATTATGTATCTTGTGTTATTGTATTGAAAAAAATGCTGGGTACCTGGATGCTGATTCTGCCTGATTCTGAACAGGTGCTTTAGGTGGGATTTGCCTCTATGCAGAAGTTACAGTTTTAAGATCAGATGTTTCCAGTAAACTCAGGTGAGCCCATAGAAAAGGCTTTGGGAAGGTTCCTGGTGCTATTTACAGCAGATGTTATTTTCCATTTGCTACAGCCACATTTATACCGAAACAAACTGTTTAAATTGCCATATATAAAGTTTCGTGGCACTTTTGAGACCTTACTTGCCCTGGTCTTTCTTCACCGTCACTCAGGACAGCCAGGAAAGTCTGGTTCCAACATAAATCCGACCAGGAGATGGCAGCATTGATTCGTGCAAGGAGTACTCAAAAGTTAGAATGCTTTTCCCTGAACTGACAGAGGAAAGAAATTACCTTTATTTAATTAGAACATACACTGTCTTAGCAATACATAGATAAATGTTAATGAAATAGACCTGTTTTTAGCTTTTGTCCCTGACTGGCTAATGCAAGTCAGTAAATTAAAAATGCATGTAGGTTTTTGTCTAAATACTGGAGTCACCCTTGGACCTGGTAATGATTTGAGACAAAGATTTTGAAGTTCAGTAGCCTCTTGCTCAGAAGTGATCATAGCATTAAAAAGCTGAAAAGGTAATAGGTGCTAATATTGTCATTTCTGCATTTCTGCTCTGTAAACTATTAATAGCTTTGCTCATACCTGTAAAATCAGGTTTTCCTAAAGCCCAAATTAAAAAATTATTGGGCCTTTTGTCTTCCTGCCCTTATGGTATGTATGCATGTGCATTGACATTGTGTTACTTGACCTGGTAAAAAAGGAGGGAGCTTATAGGGTAACACCTGAACTTTCCCGGGATCTTGATTCTGTCTTCTTGCTCCCATCAAAAGATGGGAATAACTCCTGCCTCCAGAGCTTGCTTGGGAGAATGAGTGTGGCCCCTATCAATGGGGTGCTGTTGTCTGATGCCTTTATGTCAGCTGAGGTGGCTGAGGGCCCACTGCTGGACCCTCTCAGTGGCTGGTGCTGCAGATGTTCAACACAGAGATAATTTGTCACAAGGTCATCCCCAAATCCAGTAGGACACACTAGGAATGGCCTGAATTTTGTGGGCTGTATTGTGCTCTTCTGTGGCAGGCAGCAGGCTATGTCTGTGTGAACAGCCAAGAGATTAAAAAGCAAATTCTTCCTGGTACCTTGGTGATTAGGGGCCTGGTACCTTGGTCTGAATGGGTCCTGGCCTGTGTGAGGCCATGTTATTGTTTGTGTTCCATGCCTGTTCCATCCATGGTGGATGCAGGTAAAAGTGTGGATGCGGGCAGGTGCCATGGGACAGCTGCACATCTGCTCCTTGCACTCCTCCTATGCCATTTGCTTAAAGCTTTCACATCTGAAAATTGAAGTGTGGACTCTCCTGGTGCAGTGTTATCATACTGGTGCTGCTTGAACATCCTTATCCAAGAAAGCAAAGCCTGGAGATGTGCATTGTGTTCCTTTACCTTTGGCAGGCTTACTGGAAGGCGCTGCAGTGATTGAGATCTGAGCGTGATAGAGTTGAGATTTTCTTCACCCACCCGTCCAGGCTGTTACTTTTTAATAAGATATGTGTGAATGTAATCTTGCATACTTCCCTTTAGAGACCTGTTCTCCACATCAAAAGGCTGCTGGGGCTGTTATTGATGGGAAGGTGCATGTGTAGGAACAAACAAGGTAACACGTTGTAAGTTCAGGTGCGTAGCGAAAATGTCACCGTGCAGTCTGATGTTGGCAGCTGCAGCTCATGGCTTTTTGAATACCAGAAGTGCCCTATGGAGCCAATCTGACAGCTCTGCCCGGGTGACATGAGCCTTTATTTCCTTTCAGAACAGCACAATGTAATCATTGTTTTTGTTCTTGTGCAGCCACAGACTCCCTTGTAAGCGCAAATTCAAATGGAAGAAACATCAAAGTTAATTTGAAATGAAATGCACCCCAAGTAGTCTGGGGGAAATGGAGACATTACTTTGTAGCCACCCTTCTCCTGCCAAAACTGCAGCACCCCAGATGTCAGGAAGCCATGCTGTGCTCTTTGTCTGGTCTGATTGACTAGATTGTTTTCATCCCAGCCTTTTTAAAGCTTTCCTCCTGCTTCCATATTTTTAAGGAATAAAAAGCTAATATAAGGACATGGAATGTTATGAAGCATGAAATTCTATAAATATTTATGCTGAACTATCAAAAAACTTGACAGTTCTTATTTTCTTGACGGATTGGGGTCACTTGTTATTTTTGACCCTGAGAATTGAGGAGCATATGGAGTGAGATCTGTTTGTAATGACTTTTCGATATTGTTGTCCAGTAAACTTGTAGGAGTGTAACAGGATAACAGATTTTTTCTTGGTGTCTTTGTGAAAATGAAACTTAAACCTTGTACTGTGTTAGTCACAAATGACCTCTCAAGTTGCTGTCTCTGTGTAATCTCCACTGAATTCCTGTACATTGTTTTGCACACATGGATTTTCCAGTTAGCTGCTTGGTTTGTCACTTCAGATGGACAGCTTTCACTTGGGCTGGTCTGCATTTGAAGTACTCTGTGATGGCCTTTGTGTCTAGGAACTACAGTGTGTTCCTGAGCCCAGCACAGGATGGTCTCAAATGGCATAAAATCTGGCAAAGGCCTGTGGTCCTTGCAGTGTTGTGCCACCAGTCCTGTCACTGCCTTAAGTATCCCTGGAGCCAACTGAAGACAAACTCTACTTAAAAGTTTAAGTATTGATGAATTGGCATTTTCTAGAGAGATTAGAGGCTTATAACTGCCACGCTTCAGGATCCTCATTCTGTGAAATGATGTGCACACAAGCTTAACCCCTACCTGAAGCCAAAGTAACAGGTGAATGTTTGAAATCCAAGCCTGGCTTTTTCAGCAAAGCTGGTGCTTTGTAGCAACAGCCACATTATTTCATCCAGCTGCAGAGCCTAGTAAATTCATCTGTAGGAAAGGATCAATCCAATGCTTTACCTTGAATGAAGTGTGGTGTGTATTTTAAAGTAAACCTTGGAGTATGTTCTGTCTAAAGCTGACCAGAATGTCTCCTGCTTTTGGTCACTAGAGGGCACAAAGGAATTACTGAAGAAAGAAGTTTGTCGTTTTTATAGTCCTGAATCTCCACTTTAGATCTGTGACAGTAGGGGGAAAAATTCCTGTGACTGCCAAAAGACAGGATGGCTTCAAATTTTGGTTTTATCCGTCATTTTCTCCACCCAAATCTGTTTTCAAATTTCAAAATTCCAAGGGTGCTTACATGTTCCTGTTAGTATAATTTTGTGATCAGAAAGTACATGGCACTCAGAACAAATACATAAGCTGCTCACGAACAGCTTTTAAAGTCCTCTAACTAAAAACCTGATTCCCTCATTTGTCAGGTTTCTTTTCTTGGAAGAAGTGTTTGCTGTATGAAGAGGAAGCCAGCAGTTGCTCCCTGACCCTCTGGTTCTTTTGCAGGTTGCCTGTCTCATACGGGTTCCATCTGAGGTCATCAAACAAAGGGCCCAGGTTTCCCCTTCCTCAAGCACTCTCCGGATTCTCTCCCACACCCTGTACCATGAGGTGAGTTCAGAGCAAAATTCCTAAAAGTTTTCATCCTTCCCACTCAGTGCTGTACATGTCCAGAAGTTTTCCTACAACTTTATTCCAATTCTATGCTTTCCCAGCACTTTTCCATCTATTCTTCTGTTGCTAAAAGTGATTGGCATGTTATGATTGAGGAAACCAAACACATGCTCCAAATAACTTTTTTTTCTCCTCTTTTTATATGGGGTACCTACATTTAAAGAGGAGAAAAAAAAAATTAGCTTCCAGGTTCCAGAGCTCTGCTTGTATTTATACAAACAGTCCTTATCTGGGGCAGACCATTGAGTCTCTGTGTGTAGTCTGCTGAGTAGTTCCAGTTTTTGAAGCAGGCTTTGGAGGGGATGTCCAAAAGGCACCATTTCAGAGAGGCTCTGTAGGAGCCAGGAGGAACTCTGGAAATGAGTGCTCATCCAGTATTGATTACTTTTGAAAAATAGGGGCCTTTGTCTTTTCAGGAGGTCTGGTGTTCCCTCTTGTAAAAACCTATTCACGTCTTTGTTCCATAAAAGAAAGTGGCTCCTAAAAACAGTGTGGGGAAAAGCATTATATGCATTTTCTGAGTGTAAAACCCAGGGAAAGGAAGACATAAATATGACCTTTAAATGATTTCCTTGATTTTTATTTGCTTTCAAATGAAAACTATTGTGATAACCCTGCACTAAAGGGTCACTAGAACTTCCTTCTGTGACTTGATCATTCTGTTTTAAAAGCTGAATTTGTCAAAACCATATGTTTTTCCCTTTCCATATAGCTGGCCAGAGAACTGTAAGCCTTGCCAAACACTTGAATTAAGTGCCCTATAAAAATAAACAACATAATTTTATATACACATATTAAATAAGTTTTAATTGTTTTGAGTATTATCATCTGGTTAAAAATATAAAATATTTGTTTTGATAATCAAGGCTTGTCTGAATCAAGGCTAAGGAGGTGAAAATAAAACCCCTTGGCCCTATACATGATGGAATACAGTATACAGTGTTATAATCAATACAGTCAATTTGAAGCTGAGATGTGACACTTCAGGGCTGTAATGCTTGCCTCATAATCACCAATAAATTGTGGTCTTTGACAAACTCATTCCCTGTGGATGATGCTTTCTTTTGTTGGTTTACAGGGTATTCAAGGACTTTATCGGGGTTATAAAAGCACTGTATTAAGAGAGGTAAAACACTTGTCTTATTCGCTTTTTTTTTTTTTCCAATTGATTCCTTTGCCTCACTTAGTTTTCTAACAAGAGATAATAGTACAATTGACATCAGTTGCTCTAACCTTAAGCTCTAAGTCCCAGCGTATTTCGTTCTAGGTAAGTTAGCAGCCTGTAATTTAAATAGAATACTGCTAATGGGCACTAAGAAAACCTTTGATATATGCAAAAATTCATTTGCTCTCCTGTCTCCCAGCTCTGTTACAGCTAAATTGAAAAAGGTTGGAAAGGTATATGTTAACATGAGAAAACCATAAACTATAGTACTGGAAACTTTCTCAAGTCTTGTGATTGCATCATGTGAACTATATATGCCAACAATGGTGAACTGGTGGCATTGAGCCAAGTTTAGCACAGACAGATTTAGGCTTTCTTTAAATATATTTGTCAGCAGATGCCAAGGGATTATTTGTCATCTGTATATAGACAGGATTGTACTCTCTGTTCTTTTTCTTTTTTTTTTTTTATGTATGAAAGAAATTCATTTAGTCCCCCAGTCTGTGGATTTGATATGGCATCACTTAACTCTAAATCAGAAGTATTTCACTGTTAGAAAAAAAAAATTAGGGCTAAAAATATTTCAACCTGCTTGGAAGAAAATAGTTCCTAAACTAAAATCTTCTCATAAATGTTCTGTGCATTCCAGGATTAGTGTCATGGCACTATTTGATATGCTGTGTGGACTAAGAGCAGATTATAAAAGAAGTAGAAAAACCTACTGATAAACTCCCAGTCTAAAATCGTTTCAGTATCAGATCCCAGGAGGTCATCTTTTGACAAAGCAGAAGTTGCATCATGCACATGTACCTCACTCGAATAGATCAGCCTTGGTTCCTAGAAGACATAAAATCACAGAAAGGTTTGGGTTGGAAGGGACCTTAAAACCCATCTTGTTCCACCCCTGCCTTCCACCATCCCAGCTCCAAGTCCCATCCAGCCTGGCCTTGAACACTTCCAGGGATGGGGCAGCCACAGCTTCCCTGGGCAACCTGTGCCAGGGCCTCAGCACCCTCACAGGGAGGAATTCTTCCTGGCATGTAACTGGACACAGGCACTGTTGCCCAGGGAGGGCTCTCTGTGTGACATGTTTGATGTGCTGTGTGTGGGTTTGTCTTCTCCTCGTGTAACTCAGGTGAATAAAGTGGGTTTGGATCTTCCCTCTTTTGTTTTAAACCCAGGCTCATGTCTGTTGTGTGTGTTGCCATTGATAATAAAGCCAGTTGCAGAGGCTTTTTAGTCTTCATTCAATAGCTCTGCTTTTAAAAGCCTTTCTTCATGCTGAAAACTGTTTTCAGGACAGTTATGTTGGCCAGGTCTTGTTACAAGTACAGAATAAAGATGGGTATTACCTAAAATAAGAAACACCAAACTTAGTGTTCCTTAAAGTGCTGACAAATGCTAATGCACTGTGGTCTATTTGAGCAGCTTTGAGTGTTTAAAAAATTAGTTATTTGTGCAGAGATGACACCTGCTTTTCTGAAATGTAGCCCTGTAACCCCCACCATGGCTTTGTCCTGTACTTATTTTCTGGCTCACTAAACATGTTATTCACTCAGATTTCATTTGCAGACGGGCAAAAAAGGCCAATGAATACGAATAATTTTGATTTCTCTGAGGGGTTCTGAATAAATGAATAAATTTAGATCTCATTGACTACAGATTTTGCATACTAACAGGTAGATAAAGCACATGGTTGCTACAGTGTGCCACTCTGTGCTATTCTCCTTAAAATTTGTTTTGACATATGTCAGGGTGGTAATTAATTTGCAGACCATATTCATGGCACAGTGTATGACCCTGCTGAGATAACTTTGTTTACTCAAAATGGCAACACTTTGTTGGAAATTTAATGGGGGTCCTCTCCATTATGTATATTCATAAAAGATCCTTCAGAACTGATTTCAGTTGAAGTATTGCTTTTTGGGAGAATCTGTCCAATAGAATGAGAAATAAATGATTACCAAATGAAATGTGCTTTCTCTTCAAAATGAAACAAATCATAGGTGATGCTTTAAAAGAAAAAAAAAATCTTTTAATTTAATGCTGTTAAGATTGTGCATTTTTCTGACACCAAATTTTGTAAAGTGATGTCCAGTTGAGTAACAACCGCTTTTTGCACCTTCAGCTGGGGCTGTTGTAAGCCTGACATTTCATCTTGGTATTTCTCCTTCTCTTTGAGTACACTTCTTCCTTTAGGGGAAGTCTTTATTTTCAGATAAAAATCTATATTAATTCATTATTGGGCACATCCAGGTAGCTATATAGCATATATAGGCTGATAATTGCAGCTGACTTTTATACTTACAAGGTTTGTGTACATGCTTTGGTTCTCTACCTACACAAAACCCTTTGTTTAGTTGTAATGGAGTGGGAATTTTTGGATAGAGGGTCTTCAGTACATGATTTTTCATTAAAAAATAAATTGGAAGAGGCTAGGGATATTGATGCTTTTCAGATTATGCTTTTGTGCTGGCAAAGTTCTTGAGCTAGAATTTTAAGAAACGTTAATTTTAGCTGCTGCATTGAGATAAAATTTTGTGTATTATATCAAGCAGATTTCTGGACAGAGATCTGCTTGCCAGCTGATTGAATTTCAGTGAAAATAAGTCTGTAAATGGAGTGTGGTGTGGAAAGCTCATCTTCTTTCTTTAGCATAGCAGATCTCTTCAGACAGCCTTACCCTGCTCCATGTAGTTGGCTTTAGCTGCTGTGCCAGTGCACAGTAGTTGTTTCATCCTTCATTTTTGAGTCTCACTCTGACTTAGCCACTTTATCTTCTTAGCATGCTTTCTGAGTAGATGGATATTAGAAGAGAAAGAAGGTGGCTAAATACTTAATGCTTTTGGAAATAACTTTGAGTGAACCTCCAGGCTTGAAAGTTTTGGCTGTGACCCTTTTCACCTTTTTGGTGCCTCTTCTCTTACATCTCCATTACATTTTGGGCTTTACATCTTCCTTTGATGTAGTTATACTGAACTAATCCTAAAATGGAAAGGGAGGTGAGGTACAGTGCATCATTCTGTTGGCAGTAGAAGCCTGAAAGGGACATCTGTGCTCCAAGAGGAAGGCTTTTGTAATAAAGCACAAAGTGGGAGTATGGTTATTAGGTTGCTCAATGAGACTTTGAATAAATGGCAGAAATCAGAGGCTGTGAAATGGTGTGGAATTCCCATGATGTCATTGCCAAAGCAAATCCAAGTGAGAATTTCCCCTTGAATTGACTGTAGAGTACCAGTGTGCACCAGTGTGGAAACTGGATCATGCTAGGAAGATCAGTCAATGAACAGGTAAATTTATTCATGTTTTCTACAACAGAGACAAGTTAACTGGTAAAATTTCCAGCCATCTCATAATAAGGCAGGAGCAGACTATAAATCCACTGCAAATCCTTTAGAATTCCTAAATGGGAATGGAGTTCTGCTGCTGAGATCTTATATAAGCAAATGGAGCCAGATTTTTAATTCCTGCATAATTCATTTTATTAACTATGACCAAGTAGAACATCTGTTAAAATTCCATAATGTTCAGTTCATGGGAAAAAGAAAGAACCTCCTGAGTTCCCATTGGAGCTCTTCCATTTCCGTTAATGTTACAGGACTCCAGCAGATGTCTGAGAGGACACTGTTATAAATGAGGGGATAGCACAGAAGAAAAGGAAGTGCTTTGTCCAGTTTCCCTGTGTTCAGTGAGTTACTTCACTGGCATGTCTGTGTGCAGGTTGCAGCTTCCCAGTAAATCTGGTAATTCTGTCCTGAATTACCATGGTTTGGAAGAAGTGAGTGAGTCCAGAGTGGGTGTTCCATGTGCTTTTAATCCAGTTTGTCACTTGTAAAAATATTGCAGATGGATTGGCCTCTAGCTTGGAAGTAGATTCAAAAGGAGCTAAATTAATATTAAACTTTCTAAAAGAAAAGGGGACGGAGAATGACTGGCTCTCTGTAACTCACAGACAGATGTCTTGGGAAGAGACTGAGAGTCACCTTCAAATGTCAGTCTGTGCAGGTAGCCCTGCCTGAGCTTGTCCTCTGGGTAGACTTTTCTGAGACAATTCAAGCTCTGCTTGTGTTGGCCTCCATTCAGGTGGAGGTGGCAATGATGCTTTATTTGTCAATGTTGTTTCAGAACTCAGAGCTCTGAGATTGAAAGGAAACCACTGACAAACCTGACTCCACTTGGGTACCACTCACTACTGGCCAGAATGAGGTTTTGATGGCTGAGTTGTCACTTTGGGGAGTCCCAGTTCTCTAAGTTAGTGCAGCTGTGGGTTGGTCTGGGGTTTCTGTGTTTGTGTTTTTCCCTTTAATATATTCAAGGCAGAGCCCTGAATGGATAAAGGCAGCTGCTGATGTCTTGGGAGGGAGAGAGTGATATAATAACTTTGGGAGGAGAAGGACAGCCAGTTCAAAGTGTGCTGTTGCGTTAGTGAGTGACAGCAGTGTGACAAACAGCAGCAAATTCCAGAGAGCCAAGGAGAAACAACCTCTCCTGAGGCAGGGGGGGTACTGCTTGTTGTATGTATTCCACAGAACTGCTGTCCTTTTACAAGGTGTGTCTCAAAAGGGCTGTGGAGGACCTGCAGTGCAGCCTTTGTGGATGAGGAAGGAGCTAGAAGTGAAAAAAAACCCCAAGAAAAAACCCTCTTCTTAAACTTACTGCCTGGGAGGGGGAAACTAAAGCAACTAGCAGCAAAATGGACCTTAAAGGCACACCTGCTTGTATTTTCCTAATTTTAAAGGAATTAAATTTAAATAAAACTTAAATTGTTGGTGAACAAAGGATGCTGAGGAGGGTTTGTATAAAAATGTAAAACCCAGCTGAGATATGTTGACCCTGTTGACTGAGGGTTTGTGGATTTCTGAAGGCTGAGCTCGATAGGGCACATTGCAAACAGGGAGTCCAGTTTGTTTATCCATTTAAGGTAGTTTTGCATGCTTTTCTTTTGTTAGGACATCTTTATATAAATATCCTGTTCTCTGAGCTGTTAGAGGGGTTTTTTAAAGTTTATCTCTGTTGCTCTAGGACAGAAAGAATGCTATTAATACATTCTTTCACTTGCACAATTAAAACTTTGATCTTTTGTCATTCTCTGTGTATTACAGAGCAGATGTCGATAGAAATAGGCAAACAGGACACTATCTTAATACAATATTTGGAAAAATAAACATCCTCCTTAGTGAAATATGTGCAGTATCTGTCTTTTGTTACATTCTGGAAAACTGAGCTGGCTGTATGTTATTTTGTGGCCCTAGATAGGTTAGGCTTAACCAGGAATTTGCCAGGCAGGAACTGTAACACTGTTCTTTGACTTTTACTTAGCAGCCAGCATTTCTTTGGCTTGGATGTTTCCATACAGAACATCAGAAGTCTCATGAAAGAGAGGGGGGCTGTAAAATGGATTAACGAGCTTTGTGGAAAATTGTGCAGAACTTATGTGACTTCATGATTAATGGGAGGAAGTTGGAAAATAAGTCCCTGCTTCCCACTGTAACATTGCTTTGTCTGGGAAAACCCATCACTGGAGTTGTATCAGCTCTTGTATCACTTGTATCATTCTAGGTATCCATATTCAAGGGGTTTTCATTTTGAGGGGGCTGTGAGGGTTAATGATAATTCTTGAAGGGTAGGAGCAGGAGACAAGTCCATGGGGTAAGGCCTCAGGCACACACCCTAGCTTCTGACCTGGAACATCAATAAATGGATAAAATGAATAATTCTGCTGCTGTAGGTTGTGCTCATTACCTTCTCCTTGAAAATGCTGGAATAGTACTTGGAGATGAAAATGGAGATCTCACAAAGCAATTGTAAATGACTTTTACAGACTACAAAATAACCCTGGTTTTTGTAACTTACCAGTTGTGGGAAATAGGTTTTGTGTCACGCCTGAATGATGGACTAAATCCTAAAGCAAATTCCTCGAAATTTGGGGAGAAAGAATGAGGTTTTTTTGGGCTTTTTTGGTCAAGCATGTTTACAACCAAGATGTCCTGGTTGAACAATCTCTTTCACAGGGCAGGTGCAGTATCTGTATAGACTGCCCAGAAGCAAAATTCAGCTATCAGTGGTGCCATGGATGTGCTGTTTGCCAATGGAGCACACAGTTACTGCATCTCTCTGACATCAGTGGGTATATTCAGATGAAAAGAATTCCATATATGCAGAGTATTTCTGTATTTTGAAAGTTACAGCCTTGCATCTGGGGTCTTTGAACAGAAAAACACTTGGAAAGCCATGTGCACTAAAAGCACGCTGTGTGATTTGATAATGCAGATTCTTTCCAGCTGAATGTGTGTGCAAGCAGAGTCTTGCAGGAAGCGTGTCCTGCTCCAGGCTTCCAACAAAGATACCATTTCCATACATTCTCAAAGCAGCTTACTAAAGTGTTTCTGCAAATGCAGCGTTTATGGTATAGGAATGTGTTTTGTGGGTGGGTAGCAGCACTGTGGGCAAGAACAAGTTGGGAAGAAAAGAATACTGTGAAGAAAAAGTTCTGGTTTTCTTTGTGCCGTGGTGTTTTTCTTTTGTTGATTTGTTTTTGTTTTTTAAATAACCTAGAAACTCTATTTGCTATACTGATTGCTTTGATTTTTTACATGTTTCACAGTGGTTTGAATTTTTGGCTGAGTGGTGGCTTTTAGTTTTAATTCCTCAGCTGCATTCCAACATGGGCAACTGTATTTTGTCTGTCTAAATTCTTTCTGTAGGTCTTGGTTCCTGTTTTGCTAAATTGTAGAGTAATCCTGCTGATGGCTGGAGGGTGGCTGGGCTGGATCTGGTGAAGGCCATGTTCTGTTTGTAGGTGAAGCAACTTCTGTATGTGTGTGCTGAAGTGGATAATTCACTAACCCTAGAAAGATATATATGTGTAGGGCATCTGTAGGGCATCTGTTTATATAAAATATGTACAAATATACACGTGGATGCTTCTATATGTAAAATATGGTATTGCTTTTAATAATTTCTTGTCAAGGGTCTTGGACACTCTGAAGCAACGAGTCCTGTAAATGTGTGTGTTTGGTCTGGAACAGCAAGCAATTTAACAATTTCCTGAAAGTACAGGACTGTTTTTCAAGGATGAAATTCTTGCCTGAAGTAGACCAAAACATGATTTTACAGTGGAAGACTTCCACTTGCAGGATCATGCTGCTGTCAATATTAATAGCACTTACCTGTTTTTCATACTTAAGCTACTATTATCTGGTTTCTCTGCACCTGCTGAAAACAGAAGCACAGTTAAAAGAATCAGCAACCCAAGACCTGAATCTGTAACCCAAAGATTATGGTGAGGGTGTGAAAAAGAAACCAGACCTATGGTAGAGAGCTCATATAATTTATCAATTATGCTAACGGTTGGAAAAATGGCTGGAGAGGCTCTTGTGTGCCACAAGAACAGTTCTTCCAAGTGCTTAAGACACATCATACTTCAATTATTTTGAAAGACTACCTGCTTATTATCTAGCAGGAAATAGGAATTGATCCCACTGTTTTGAGTACAGGAGAATTTCACCAAAAGAGAAAATACTGAAAGCCATACCTCACTTCAGGATATTTTAAGGGCCAGAATTGGCTGGTTTTAGCGGATGGAATAAATGACACAGCTTTCTTAGCTTGGTCAAAGGGGAATCTCGGGAGTGCGGAAGGAATTCATCCTTACAGTAAACATTTTGGGCAGGAAAAGGGAAATAAGTGAATCGGCGTTCCTCCCTCGCTGTGGCGCTTGGCGCGGTCGGACACCAGAGGGCAGCAGCGCCCGCAGGTGCGGCAGCAGCGCCCGGGGACACGGCGGGAGCGGGGCCGGGATGGAGCCGCGGGGCCGGGATGGAGCCGCGGGGCCGGGGATTGAGGCTTTAACCCCGCCTCTCAGCCCGCTTGCAAAGGAAACTCAACATTTCAAATGTTGTTGGTTTGATTCTGGGAACTAGCCCTTGAATAGTTGAATTTCCGGGGACTAACTTGTGTGAAGAAATGGAGTGAGGTTTAGCTTGGGAGTGATTTTATGGGTTCCTATTTTTTAGCTTTGACGAGGTTTTCATTTGGTATGAATAGAGTACATAAGGTCTGTGGAATAATGCCCATGTGCCATGGAGAAAGGAGGGTGTCTGACCCCAACACCTGGTTGGTAGTATCTGTGCTGAGAGTTCATGGGCTGTGTAATCAGCTATTTCAAATATTAATTCAACACCAGTTTCTGTTAGTATTCTGCATTTCTTTAGCTTATGTGTTTCTAAGAAAAATACAATTAAATTTATAATCTTTGGGATAAGTTGGTGTGCACCTTAATCTGAAAATCTCATGTTACGTCTTAGTGACAATGTAGTTGGAAATGCATGTGGGAGGTGGAACAGGGTGGTGAAGTGATGTTCATAATTTTTATAGAAACTTAGGCAAAGCAGGCCTGGTGTGTGTACTGCAGATGGAAATAGTGTTATTAAACCAGGCTCTTATCTCACTTTTATTTTTTTCTGTTAATTTTATAGAAGCCAATAAAGCATAAGATCTGCACATTTCCTTTTTGTGTTGGTTGAATATGTGAAAATTGTTTTCTTGCTTTTCAAAGCCAGCAGGTCTAGAGTTTGGCCTGAATGTTTTGGCATCACTCTGCAATGCTTGGGTCCCTCTGCCAGATCTGGCTACCCCAGGCTTGAGTCTTTCCCAGTTAAAGGCTGCTAGTGATGCACAATATGTAACATGGATAGATTTCTGTCCTGAGGAGACTGAGGCATCTCCATGCTCTTTCAGAGTAAAGCCTCAAAAAGAGAGAGAATCCTAAGCCAAGATACTATCCCTGCTTTCCCATGGGAGATCAGCCAGTACATTGTATTCTGTGTTCGCATTTGGCATTGTACAGTCTCTTAATGTAAAAGAGAGGGGCAAATAAAGAAGGTTCCGTGAGTATCAGAATAAATAATATGCTCATACCTTAGTGGGAGGTTATCTGCTCCCTTCTTGCTTTTGCTGATATGAAATCCTGAAGTGCAATAAAACATTTTAGGAGGCTTATGAAATTCAAGACCATAAGGCACTTAACTGAATCTTGTCTTGCTGACTTTAATGTACTGAATGCCAATTAAAGCAAAATTTAGTCCATTATTAATTTTGCCACTGGCTACATACCTTACAAGTTTTGGGTGGATGTTTCTTATTCCTTTTTCTCCAACCTTCCCAGCATTTTGCCTCCTGGCCTGTGCAGCTGTGCTGCTGATATCTTTTCTATTTCTGGAAATGACCCATGCAGTTAGGTCAGTTTGTTTTAGCCTCACTCCTTGTTGCTGAAGTAGAATAGCACATTTCCCCTAACTGCATGAAAGCCAAGGTAGACAATCTTGATAAATATGATTAATGGGCCTCTCTGCTTTGCTCTGCAGCTGAAGGCTTCCTGAGAGTCTGTGTCAGCTGGGCAACAGCTCCCCACACCAACCTTTACATAGAAAGTATGTCTCAGGCTCAGTTATGTTGTTAAATGTATTTTTATTCCCAGATTTTGCTGTAGGAAAGTCTTTGGAATTGAAATACAGTAATAAGAGTCTGAAGACATATTATTGGCAGGAAAAGCAGTTCATAAATATTGGTGAGTTTGGATTTCTTAACCAAGTCCTGTTACCTAGAGATTTGTTTGTTATGTTTCCCAGGATGGAAGTTAAATCTGGGGTTAGTGAGGTGTTGAATTCCTTGTCCTGATCAGCAGGACAGGAACTATTATAGGACATAGTAACAAGTGGTGGCAGCTTTGAGTCAATTGTAACTTGTCTGGACTTGGGATATATTTGTAAGTTACTGTTATGTTTATCTGTTATTATGTAAGCAATGTGACTTAGATGTGGTATTCATAGAATTTGACAGAAGATACTTTCTGAGGTATTGTCAGGAAAGGAATAAAGGAAGGAAAACCAAATTAGTATCATATTATCTTGGTGAAAAATGTTATCTAGAGACTCCAGCAGTTACACAACTGCTCCTTCACAAATTGAATTAAAGAATATGGAGGGAAAAATACCCATAAAATAAAATGTGTGATGGATATTAAGGAACATCGAACTTGCAACCCCCCTGTTCATCAGCAAGCACTCAGATTTGTGAGGATATTCTGCAAGTTGTCCATAAAATTCAGAGTCCCTGCTTGTGGGAATTGCTGGCTGCAGCACAGGCTGGATCCATCCAGCTTTCCTGGTGCCACTGTAATTGCAGCACAGCAGCACTCTCAATAATTGAGTACAAGCCTTAATAGCAAATAATCCTCTTGAAGTTGTTCCCCCTCCACTGCAATCAGAGGAGAGCTTTGTTAAGGCATTAACTAACAAATTAGCTACTAAATGCTGGTAATAACCTATTTCCCAAAGATTGCTTTTTAATTATAGCCTAAGCTGTGTGATTCCTGAAATCACTTCTTTGGCAAACCAGTGTTTGTGATCATTTCCAACCACAGTAACTAACTGGCAAAAAAAGTAGTTTTTAAGTCTTTACTGATATCTGAACAGATTTTGCTTCTACGTTCCTGCCTTTAGAAATACTTTATCAGTGTTTCTTTTCACTGCTGTTCAATTTAAATGTATTAGGCTGTGCTATGAAACTATTGTTTTAGTTTTACTTCCATGTACAGTATGTGGGGCTTCATTAGAGTTTTAGATAGTATAGATATTTTTTCACTTAACAGTTACAAGAATCTTTTCCTGTGAAGGAGGAGGAATTAACCACTTAATTTTTTTAATGTATTGGTTAATGCAAACTATTTATTTTGCTAATCTGTGTTGCAATAACTAATTAGAAAAGTAAATTATGTTTAGGCTTTGGCAAGAAGGGATTTTTTTTTGTATATTGATTGTTTTCCTCCCCAGATTTCAATAAAGGCTGCATGTCTTCCAATATATCATCCCACTTCCCTTCCAACCTGACTTTTTTATAAGGGAGCACAGCCGTCAAAATTGGCAAGCGTTAAGCTTGATAATTAGTTCAATATAGTGACCAATTCTGTGAATTACAAGTTCAAAGCAACACATGGACATGGATGAAATCAGATTTTGGCATTTCTCACTTAGATTGTTTCGGGACACTGCTGGAGCTTCTTTGATCTGTAAATAACAACTGTGGTTCAGTGTCTTACTTAAAATACATCAAACGCATTCATGACTTTTGCTTTTACATGTAGATCTGACTTCTAGTTACAGTTTTGGATCAGACTAATACAACTGTTCATGTTTTGAGATTTCCTAGAGAAAGCTACCAAAGATAGCTCTACTCATTCTTTATATTTTAAGAAAAGCAGCAAAGACTTCTCTGGTGTGATATGCACCCCTGACTACATCAACAGATGTTTTTGAAGTTAAAAGTGACCATTTCCTGTAGTGCAGATCCTCTATAACCTGTTGGCATTGGGTGTCTTCCTCTTCTCTTTCAGCTAAAACAAGTGAACCAAGGGTTTATTTTTGCTGTGCTATGTAGTAATCTCATTTCCCTGCTGTATCTTGCACAGACCAGTGGTTTTCCTAGTTCTGAACTTTTTGGGGGGTTTGAAGTGTGCTGTGCCAGCCAGCAGACAGGATCTGGAGATGACCAGTAAGATACAGGTGCTGACCTAGTTCAGTAAGAGCCACTCCCTTTCAATAGCTGGGTAACTGCACTACCCCTGGGCTTATCAGTTGGTTATAAAAGGGCTGTATGATTTCTTGGTAGCAAAGGAATGTGGGGAATTATGGCTTCTTACTGTTTTACCATCAGCTTTCCAGCTGAGTAACTAATTCCTCTAATTTTACTCCCAGTGTTTGGCTTAGAAAAGTTCAGCATCCAGGGGTGGTGCAATGTGGTTTTTCTACTCCAGAGTTCTGTAATTGCCTGAGTTCCACACAAACAGAGCAGTGTGAGGTTTGGGGTCTACTGAGGTAGAAAGTTCTTCTCCTATACAACCCTTAATATACAAGTCAGTGAAAACTCACTGCAACCCTCCACACCCCCAAAAATCATAAGCCTGAAACTTAGCTGAAAGACAAACATCTTTGCCTAAGCATCCCCATCCCTTCTCTGGTTATAATCCCTCCATATCTCACACATGGAGCTTTTATTTCTGTGGGTGGCAGAAGACAAAACCCAGGCAGGCAGGTTAGATTTTGCCTGATAGGATTAGCCCCATGTTCTGTCCAGTACCTTGTCTCTCCTTGGGACCAGCTGTGGAATCCTCAGGAAAGGCAGGAGGTAGGAAAGGTGCCCTGCTGTGTTTCAGGCTCCCAGCTGGCAGCTGTTACAAGACAAGCATTCAACCTCCCTTCAGTGAGTCCTTGTTCTTACCATCACCCCTGACAAAAACGGCTGTAGAAATAGGTACTACAAATCCTAAACTTTCACATTAACCCTTTTAAATGGATGCAGCTGGCTTAGAGTCTTTTTACACCAATGATTGATATTTTAAGGGGGAGGCAGCTTATATTTATCATATGGGAAAACAAATTATCCTTCCTAGTTATTCCCCATCTATCTTTCCCTTCAAGACTCTGCTCCAAAACACGCTTATTTATGTCTGTACCCTGCCTTGCAAAACATCATCTTACACAGATAAACTGTGAATCTCTGAGGGCCAAATCATGCTCCCAGCACTGTTCTCCTGCTGACTTCCCTCTCAGCAGAGCTGTGGGCTGACAGGTTGGGTCAAAACACAAGCCCTGTGTGGCAGAGGCATCTGCAGGGTGGCTGCATGATGGTCTCTTACCTTTGTTGCCAAATTTTTTGAAAATTGCAGTTCGTTTTCCAGAAATAATAATCAGAAGACCATCTAACAAAGCTGTGGGCAGAGAAGATGTTTCAGAAAGAAATTCTCACCATGAAAATTCTTGTCAGCTTTGGCACAGCTTCACCCCACACCTGTTGTGCTTGGCAGAGGTTTTCCCTTCTGTATCAGAGCAGGTAAAAAAGCTGTACACATCCAAAGCACCCTGAGTTATGTAGGTATAGTGTGATATTCCCTAATGTATTTACCATTTTAATGCTCTGAAAAATATGCACATTTTCTGAGTGTTTATACTCCATCCTAAAGTAATGAGTACGAATTCCATTTTGGATTCACAGCTTTGTCACCAATGCTCTCTTATTGTTTTTTCACTTTGCTTGTACATCTAGGTGTGTGTTTAATTTTTTAATTTTGAATTTTAGATGGTTGAGAGATGCTTATTCTGAATATTTAATGCTACTGTTATTTTGAGAGCTTGTAGTGTCTGAAGGAATGCAATTAGAAACTAAGACCAGGAATTTCTGTGGCAGGTCAGGCACTTCTGGCCTCAGCTGTCATTGACTGGAAGAAGAATAAAGCCCACAGTGCCTCTGCAGATCACTGAAGCATCCCCTTCCCTGATGTTATGATACAGGTCATACACTCTGTTGAGGGACAACATGAATGTGCCTGGTGGATAAATGTTCCCTGAGTAAACTTGGATGTTGCTGTTTCTTCTCACCTTTTATGATCCACATCTCTCAGACTGATGTGAATATGTGGAGTATGAGCTGCTTCAGAAAAGACAGAAGTGTGTATATATTTAACAACCATGGAAAGAATGTCTGAGGCATGAGCCGGATGCTGTGGTGAACTTTCAAGCACCAGCCAGCAAAAGAGCCCTGATGTGTTTGTTTTTGTTCTTGTACTTTTGAGAGCCTATTTCATGATTGTTGGTGCTTGATTCAGAATTTTAGGAGGAAGAAGGCAGTGTAGTTGTGTGACTTAAGAGGCTGGTGAATCACCATGGCCTCCATGACTGAGAGCAAACTCACCTTTCCTAGATCATCCAGATGCCTGTGACAGAAAATAAATGAAGGAAAACAAGAATTTGAGATGAATTTTGAAGACATAGTTAAATCTAAATCTTCAGATTGGCAAAGTATGGGGAGAGAATTCTGCCCAAGTTCCCACTGGGCTGTGCCTTGTTCAGAGGGTGAAAGGTGAGATGCAAAAGATCTTTAGTTCTTTGTTTCACTCCAATATTTGAGTCAATGTGTTGCACAGATCCATGTGTCAGGTGAATGTAAATTGTGCAGTTGGAATTTACCCGGGCATTAAGTTAACCTCTGACTCACCCCACAGTGGTACAGCATTACAAATGTAGTCTTCAAGGAAGGATGAACAAATTTCCTAAGCCATTGGGCACAAACAAAACCTTCAAAATCAGCCAAGAATACCTCCTTGTTCCACTGTTCCGTCACCCCTCATGCCCTGGGATGTATTTATTGTGGCTAATGCTAGGAAAATTCAATCTATCCATTTGTGCTCAGAGTGACTCAAGGTACCTCTCCTTGCTTTGTCCAGCTCATGTTTAGTACTGTGTCCTTTAAAAGATTTCCAGACCACCAAGTGTGATGAATCTCAGCTCAGCATATGAATATCAGTGGTTTGACAAATGAACCTCTTTTGTTAATATACTTCAGCAGAAGGGAACATAAAGAAGGGAATGCAAAAGCATGGTTTTCTTGGCAGTCTCAGCTGTTTAGTAATTAACTAATTCAGGCCACAAGAATCATGTTTAATACTGAGGGACCTGAAAAGAATGTGTCCTCTCACCTGTGATTTTATTTTACCTTCATGCTCTCCCAAACCCCACCAGACACACAGAGTTCCCACTAACAATGAAGAAGAAGTTGAGAATTTCCAGAAACAAATAAAGCTCAAGTATATGAGTTGGAAATGGATCTTGTCTGTGTAAGGGAACTACTCTTATTTCTTTACCTAAGAAAAGAATTTCCTTTCTCTGGATTTTCCCCATATTCTGAATTTAAAAAGAGAGCAGAGATGAGTAGTAGTGGTAGGAAGAAGCCAACTCAAGGGTCCAATATGAACTGTGTCGTAAGAAGCTAGCTGAAAGATCTCTCATGGGTTATGCGGCAGACACTGAAACATGGGACTTCTTGCTGAGGTTCATGTTTGACCTCTGAGTCCTTTTGGAAGAGATAATCTTGAAGGAAGATGGCCTAGAAAGACTTAAAGTATTTATTTTCCAAAAGCCCTTGAATTGCCAACATAGGGAGTGCTTTTACTGTAACAAAATACTGTGTATTTAGAGAGAATTCCTTCTTTTTGGGGAGAAATGTGACCTTGATTAAATGATTTCTATTTTAAATCAACTTTGAGGTCCCTGGAACCTCTGAAGTTCTCAGCAGCTGTTCTTCAGATGTCTCCTGGCCTGTTGGCCTCACAGATGGCCCCATCTCCTTGGGAAGACTAAGGACTCTGAACATCCTAAACAGCCAGAGATAACATTTTGTGGCCAAGAAAGACTCAGTGGTGCCTTGAGCTCACGAAAGTGCTCTTTAAATGGTCTCCAGAGCTTCCCCACAGAGGTGTGTTAGAGAGCCTTGCTAAAGAGCACTTCAGCCTTAATAGTTGTACACTGATCCCCAAACACTGGATCTTCTTTCTGCTGCCAATCTTTCTTTTGTGCTGTATGTTTCCTTTGAGAGCAGAATGCAGGCAGAATCTCTTCAGCTCTTGCTTTGCTCTTCAATCCAGCACTACAAACCAGAAATCCTCGGGGCTTAAGCAGCTTCACCGTTTATTTACACAGGTCTGCAGCAGCTTTTTGTTTTCTTTGTTGTTTCATCTGTGGTTTTCCCCCCTGCTGTGTTTTGGATGGTTCTGTGTTCCACAGGAAATTCTGGAGTTCTGTTTAGCTGCCTGCACACAGCCTCCCTGTGCCTTCAGCTCATCACCTCTGCACATGGTGCAGTACAGGACCAGCATCCTGCTCCCAAAGCCATGCTACCTTTTCTTTAGTTATGCAAACAGCACAACCAGGGTCTCCTATGGATCTGTACCTACAGCACCTCTGCTTCCCTGTTGTGCTAACTCAAGCTCTGCTTTTGTGGCCCCAAAACTCCCTCCTCCAGCCCTGAGCTGCTGGTTGAGCAGTTGGTAACAGATGCCAGCTGGTTGCCTGCTCACTGGTTACCTATAGCCAACAACACCAACGGCTGTTGACTCCTTCTGCAGTCTTTCCTGCAAGGTGGGGTTGCCAAACTGAGACTCTTGGCTCCACCAAGATGTTTACAGATGTGCTTGAGATGTTTATTTGATGTTCACATAAGTTTGAGGAGCACTGTGTTTGCTGCTGTCTTATTTGTCTAAAATCAGATGATGAATTCAAAAGCAAAGGAGGGGTGGGAAAAGAGGGCAATTTGTGCACCATTTCAATAGCAAAGCAGTCTAAAAATGGAGCTCTGTACAGTCAGAGACAAGATGTCAGTAAATATCTTATTGAATGGCTCATGTTCCATTACTTCCCGGTACAGCAGTGAAATAATTAATTTTTGGAGTGGGATTATAAGCATATGGTATAGATGGAAACCTTAGTACTGATTAAGTATTATTATCCAAATGATTAACTAAAAGTTTACTGTCCAGACATTGTGTAGTTGCAGCTGATGGAAGGCAAAACCCAACAAGGCCAGTGAAATTTGGATCAGGAGCATGTAATAGTATTACTAATTGACAAAGGCATTGGGTTTCACTGTACTAACCAAATATTGCCATTTCTTGTTTGTTAGGTGCCCACTGAAAATACATGGGCTGCAGTCCAAATACCTGTGGAGATTAACAAGTTGAAGTTTAGTTCAGGGCACTCCTGAAACCACTAAGGTATGAAAAATGAGGAATACTTGTTGGTACAAAATGTCCTCAGACTTCATCAGTGCAGATATCCTTTCAGGAGTTGTTGCAGATAGTGAGTAACCAAACCATGATGCACATCTGAGGCATCACTTCCCTTTCCCTGCTAAATATGAAACTTTAATTGAAGACTTAGTTATGGAATTTTGTCTGTATGAGCAGAATTCCATAGTTTATTATAGTGAAATGCCTGAAATAGCAAAAAAAAAAAAAAAAAGCCTATAAAGGAGGATCAGGGGCTTTAAAACCAAGATATTAGAATTGCATGGTGTTCTGTGTGCATAGGGTTGTGGCCTTTGCCCACTGAGAATCAGACTTTCAAATGCCATGTGCTTGCAGATGTGGAGTTCTTCCATTGTTGGTTTATTTACAGTTAGTTGTTTCCATGCCAGATAACTGTCACAGGTACCTGAATGGGCTTAGAAATCTTTTTTTTTTTTAAAGAGATATCTGGTACTTTGCTGCCTTTAAGCTTTAGCACAGTCAGTCAGGTTTTATGTAAATCTGTCAATGTAATTTCTACCACTGGTGATCTTATTTCTGACCGCAAGCACTACTATTTAATTCTATCAAAGGTGTTTCCGTAGTTAAATTTATAGTGCAGCTTAATAACAGTTCAGAGAGCATAAAGCTCCCAATGTGTTTTAGTTCTATTTGAAAATGGATACCCAGGCTACATTTTGCATCAGAGACAGTAAAATTGGATAGCGTTTTGTGACCCTAAAGCTTTTCTAAGTTCAATCACACCTTGACCTTCCATGTCATTGGGTTGGAAAAGATTTTTGTACAAGAGGGTATTGAAGTGTTTTAATACATTGAGAAAAAAGTCACAGTGAAACAGAACTGTTAGCTTTTCTGTGCATCAAGAGCTGTTCTGCTCTCCAAGCTGCTGTTAGGTGTGAACTGCTTGACTGAGATATTTGCAGGGTCAGCCTGCTTCCAGGCATGGAGATGGAAGATATCCTGGTCTCCTTACTTGATGCAGCATGTTGAACTATCAGGAAGTTGCTAGTACCTTGTCTTTCTTCTTCTTGTATTTTTCCATGAGAATAATCAGGAGATAAAAGAAGTTTGTTGCTTAGCAAAGAAATTATTAAATAGGCCCTTAACAGTAAGGAAAAAACAGCATTAGAAAATCCTATTGACCAAAAGTATTTTTCAGGTTTTAGGAACTAAAGTATCATGAATATGGACATAGTGCAAATGCCCAGATGCCACAGCTTGAATAAAGTTTTTGATCAAGGATACAGGTGTATTTTTGGAAGAAGGAATGCAGCACTGAGCATTGCTTCCCTTTTAGCCTGAGCGTTACCCCAATATATCCTTTAATGCCTGTGCTCAGACTAACAGAAAACCTTTGATTACCAGTGCCTATAAAGAGCAGATGGTATCTTCTGACTGTTTTAATATGAGCATGGATTGAGACTGTGCATATTTTAAATCAACTGTGTCTGTAAACTCCATTCAGTGTTACCTGTGCTTTGAAGAACTTCAGATATTTAATATGTCTACAGACATCCCATAAATTCTTATTCATTGCACCTGCTTCCATGTGCAAAGTTCCTGCTGTTACAAGTAGAGCTTTGATGAATATTTCGATTGCCATATAAAGTTCTTTCCTTCAAAGATATGGATTTTCCTCATGGAAAAAGCTTTGTTTCTGTTCAGAAACACAAGGAGAAAAGGACTGTCTTATGTCTGCAGCTCTCGGGTGCTTCAAGTGGGGTGGGAATGGATAGTTATTCCTAGAGATGTAAAGAGCAGCAAATAAAGGCTCCTATTACCCCAAAAGATCGGTCAAAACCTCAAATTTAGTCTATGCTTTAGATTTTTGGTGCTAAAGCCATCTCTTTCCATAGTTCTGACACAACTGCAATATTGCATTGTGTTTGTGACATGCGTGTTAATCTTGTGACCCTCCCTGCTCTCCTCCACCTTTCCAACCATCCATCAGAAGTATCAGAAGTCCCAGTTATAGGAACCTGGCTGGGCTTTCTTTATTTTCCCTCTCCAGGAATCAGCTATTTAGAATGAGACTTCTACATATGCAGCTGTGTGAAACTACAGCACCCTTTTCTGAAAGGGGATGTTTTACTGCCTCATTAATACCAGCTAGAAGTCCTGCTTTATAGCATCACATCAACAGGAGCAAGGTGGAAACAAGAGTGGAAACACTGGGCTGAGGGCTGAGGTTTTCATTAGTGCTTTTGAGTCTTGTTCCTGTCTTTGTAAAGCTGCAGGGTTCTTGGGAGAACTGTATGCCCCATATCAGCCCAGGAGGTTTATAGAGCTTTATTCATCAGTTATCATCTTCCTTGTCTTTCTTCACAAATGACATCTTTGTGGAGCTCTCCAGTAGAGAGCTGTTTGATCAGAGTTGACTTTGTGAGGTCTTCCCTGGAACTTCCTGGGAGACATCATAATTTAATAGTTTAATTTTATCCTGGAGCATTTGGGTTCCATGGAAAATCTCTGGTATGTGTGTACATACGCCCCTGTAAGAGGAAAGCTGAGATCTTGCAGCTATTAAAGATGTTTATGTTACAGTGTCAGGATCTGACCTTTTACCATCCTGATAGAGGGCTCAACAAGAAATCTGGATCACATACATGCTGTTTTAGGCTTCAAAGCCAAACTGGAAATTTGCAGACATAATATGAATGTTCCCTCTATAGCTGGTGAATAAGATCCACAGGTGAGATGTATTTTTAAAGAAAATGCTTATCCAGAAGTTTTCTTCCTTCAGGGAATTTATGCTTCTGAATGCAGAAGTAATTGTGAATGGAAGGGGTTATGTTCTCAGGTGGCCTTCACGTGTGTTCTCATTGTGCATCTGAGCTGGCACATTATGTTTGGGTCCTTCAGCCACTGCTGTAATATGAATAATCCACAGAAAGCTGATCAAAAGCAAAGCCTTACTGTTTTACTGATTGTCCCCTTGGCAAAAGGTCATCTTTGAGCTGATGACCTTCTAGTCCAACGGACAAGATGAAGGGCAACCATTTTTCCCAGATGTCAGATCCAGAGAGATTGAGTGCTTTGCCTGAGGTTATGCTATGAACTTCCTATGCAGTAGGGGAATTCTCCTCATTGCCAGAGGAGTTTCAGAAATGAAAGACCATCCTGCTGCCTCACTTAAGGGTTTTTGTTGTGGACTAACAGTTGAGCACACACGTGGCATTTTGCAGGGCACTGAGGGTGAAACTGTCACACTGGCTGACTCTGCTAATGATCTACTCTGAAATTCGGTATACATGTGTGGGGACTTCTCTCCTGTTCACTTTTGAGCCCTAGAAGAACAAAGTCCTGGAGCTCAAGCTCCTGCACCACAGCCTCAGACTATAGAGGCTTGCACAGACTCTCAGGGCTGTACTTGTTTCCCACAATTTTCTGCGTGTTTGTCTCTAAACGAACCATGAAATGATTCATTGCCCGCATGTGGTTTTAATAACAAGCGTATGTGGGCAAATGAGAAAACACAGAATGTTTGACTGGAAGTTTCCAGCACTCACTATGGGTTAAAATCAAAGTTGGTTTGTAGTACAGTGTTATCAGTGTTGGTTAATTACTTTGTGTTAGGTGGCATTTTGGATGATACTTTTCTCTCTAACCTTGTAACAACTGTTGAGTGGTGTAGGACTATACTTAATTAAAGTCAGGTTTGGGGCAGTGATCTCCAGCTTGATCTTTACTGGGGTCTGATTGTTTTTCTGGGAAGTTTGTGTCATGTTGTTGGTTTTTTGGCTTTTTTGTTTGGCTGCTGTTGTTGATGGTTGTTGGGGGTTTTGGCTTTTGGAGAGAAAGAAAGAAAGAGCAGCAAGTATCTTTCTGATCATGTTTAGCTGAGAGTTATGTCAAGGGCTTATGCTTCCACATCTTGAAAACTACAACTGCTGTAGTTCCATCATGGCTACAGGTGGTCTTTTCAGAGTCTAGAGCAATCCTTCCCTTTGCCACGTATCTTCAGCTTTGCAAAATGCTTCTGAAGAGACTTCGTGCCCTTCATTAATATTTTGTTAGAGTGAAATAAGTTCTCAGATTTTTGAACTCTGTTCTTTTTCCACCTCAGACATGTTCATCTCTGATGTTCCCTCTTCCACACTTTATTGAAGGGAGATTTACATCCCACTACCCTGAGATCAGAAGAAATTTGTTGTTGTCAGACAAGAGAATCTCTCAGACTATTCTGAATCTATGTTTTCTTTTGCTTCCAAACTTGAAGGGTTAATGTTGGTTTAGACTTCACCAGCCTTTTCTAACACTATGAGTTAAGCTTCCTGATGAAAAGCACAGTGAGAATTGACTTTGGCAGTCTTTAGGGTCCTTGCACAGGAAAGGGGGTGTGGGGGGAGCAATGGAAAAGCCACAGGAAGGTAAAATGATAAATAAAGACAAATACTTGAAAATTTTCTGCAAGTGGGAGAAGAAAAATCTGTTCCTATGCCTGTGATGAGGAGGTGAAGAAGTAATGACTTAAATTGCATTTGGGAACCATCCAACAAAGCAGCACCTGAGCTGATCATCTGTGCAGTCCATCCATCAGGAGAGGCTGCTAATACAGGTTAGACAGACTGGCTGGGAACAGGCCCTGCCCTTGGTCAATGGCCTTCAGGTCTTACTTTCTCTATTGGACTGTAATTCCTGTGAGAGGCAGTTGAAAGAAATGCAAGGGAGCAGAGCAATTCCTCTGACAACTGTGCTTTAGGTGTTATGTAGACTAAGAGATTTAAGTAAAAGAGGTGAATAAAGCCTTTAGAATTTGCTAAATTCCATGTATCTCCACTTGTGTTATTGGAAGAGTTGTTTTTCTGTGGGAGTTTTTTTCACTATCTTCAGTGTCAAAGTCCCTGTGAGTGTAGAGGTCCCTGAACTTGGTGCATAGGTGTGTGTATATAAGCTGTGCCAGGCTGCCTTGGTTTCTTCTCAGTCATCTTGGAGCACCAAACCTTCTTGCAAAGAGGAGCTACATGAGTATAGGTCTGTTGGAAGCTCTGGTCAATGTAGGGGTCAGAAATGACAGCACAAAAAACTGGAGTAAAATTTGCTATAAATCCTGCAACCTTTATGTAGCTGACTAAAATAAAACTTACAAAAAGTATTCTTAGCCCAGAATTTTGAAACATCCAGGCACATGAGCTGGGGAAGGCCGAGTGGTGTGTGTTTGGGAGGTACAGAAGGTTTCAGGAGCACACTGAGGCTGAGGGAGGAGCAGTTCCCACAGCTGTTCCTGCATTCTGCCTCACTGTGGACGTGGATCCAACCTCAGGCTGTTTGTGGGACTTGTCACAAAGACAAAGGCTGTAGCATCCAGGCAAATACTTGCATGTTCCAAAAGGGAAATGCACTTCTCTGAGGCACAAACATCCCAAGGTTCTGCAGATGATAACACCTGCAGTTATTTTATCTATGGGCTCATCAGGCCTTAGGAGCAGAGCCATATCTTAAAGGAGCTGTCACAGCAATCGTTGTTTGCCCCCAAGGCGTCTCCTGAAGTGCTCCTGCAGGTAATTAATCACCTAATAAAACACACTCTTTGACAGTAGGTGGAATTTGGAAATTAATTTGCACCCCTTAAATGAGGCTTCTAAAACTGTAATTATCACGAAAGAAAGAAACTGTCTGTGTCAGGTGTATAAATTATTTATTTATCAAGAATAAACTGTCACCAAAGTGGCACTTAGCTTGCAGCATCTGTGCTGCATTTCTTTAGGGTGAATTAAGCAATAATATTTGCCTTCCTTCCCATATTTGCAGGTCTTGGGGCAAATCTTCAGTTGTTTGTGAAGTGTTTGGTGCAAAAGTGACCAAAAACAATATTATAGTTGCCTTTCCAATGTTCTCTTTCTTTAGTGTGTGATCACTTCTTGCTTCCCCATCAATACCTGCTCGATGTCTTAGCCACTGAAGAGCCTCTGGCCTTGCCAAAAACTGTGCACCCAGCAGGCCATTTGGATTTCTCATTATCTCTCCAAATGGTGGATTTTGTGAGCTGGATGTTGGTAGCAACAGGAAATAGAAAGGGGAGGAAGTTTAAACTAGTTGGCTGGACTGCATATGGAATAAGTTACCTGGAATAAGAGGAAATCCAAGATATCTGATTCTCTCTCTCTATTTTTTTTTAATGATAGAGGTTTAAAGATGCCTGAGAGATGTATTTTTTGAAGGCTCTGAGAGAACAATTTTTTAAAAAAATCTAGATAAATGTGAGAACAGTAACATTTTAAAAGTAGCTAATTTACAAAAATATTTAATTTCAAAAATACCCTTTCAAAAATGTGTTACCAAAGTGTCTGACTGTGCACCAGAGTATCTGAAGACTTATTTTAGCTGCATGTACAAAGGGGACATGTGCTTCATTGCAGCCTTCCCTGAAAAATTGCCACTAACAACTGTTCTAGTTGCTACAGCTGAAATGTATTTGTTGCTGACAGTGTAATTGAGTGGCTTCAAAGGGCATACAGTGCATGTAGTCGGTGGGACATGGAAGAAAATTGTCTCGTTATTGCATATTATTCTTACATTATTGGTGCATTTATTTCTGAAAAAGCCCAAGAGGATTTCTTTTCACTTGTGTCAGACTGGCTTTTCTAGTGCACAGCTCCAGGGAAGGGCCGTGCCTCATTATTTCCCCCACACTTGTTTGCTTGAAGTTGAGTTGTCTTGAAAAAGGGGTGAGGGATCTCAGCATCACTGGCTTGATTCAAAAGTTCTGCACACAGTGAGATTTCTTGAGTTAAAGCCCCTTGAGAAAAAAATGGAGCAAGGGTGAAATCAGTTACAGAGCCCTTTTGATTTACATTTTAGCAGTGTCATTTCCTACACCAGAAGTCACTTCTGCTGTGAAGCATCACAAGCACAAACAAAACGGTGCCATTCAAAAAAAGCCTCTGTGATGTGATTAGATTGGCAAAGCCATATTGTTGCTGTGAGAACTGACAGATTGCAAACAACTCATGTGAGCAAAAAATACTTGTGATGCTGACTTTTCACTGAGGGGTGTTAGTTGGAATAATTCTCTGCAAAATCCTTACAATATAAACTAACACATTTCTTCTTTTAAGTTTTACCACAAGGTATTTTTGCTGTATTGCAGAGGTTTTTGGAAGCATATTGGAAATATTTTTCATGCAAACCAAGTGGCAAAAATTAAATGCTCAGGAATGCAGCTGAAGGGGCAGTCCAACCACCCTGAGCATGTCCTGGTTTGCTTGAAATATGGTTGCCCTTTCCAGGCACTCAATTCATCTTGAGGCCAATTTTAACAGTACTCAGTGCAGAAATGGCTGTTATGACATGCCCTGAACCAGCTCTGGTTCTGCTTGTGTAAATTCTACATGTGGGGTGCTTTTGGAGCTGACAGGTGGAATTTTATTGTGATCCTCTTTAACCATTCTACCACAGAAAAGGCTTTTGGAATTTATCTTACTGAGTTGCTCTGTGTTGCAAAGCAAAAGCATGAGTTCTTTACTTTTTTGTTGTTTTTTTAATCAGCACATCTTGTAAAGGCTCTTGCTCAGGGTAGGATCTCCCCAGTGTTCAGCTGTGCTTCCCAGCTGGGCACTCTCCAGCTGGTCTGTGGGCACAAGCCATCATGTCAGGGTCTTTCTTTTCTGCTGGAAAATTCCAACATAACAGGCTGTTTTCACCATGTCCATCAGCATTTCAGAATGAATTTGGGAACCTCCTTTCCACCCCAGATTAGTCCTAGGCCTGTGACAATGATAATAGAAATTCAGTGCCCATTGCAGGGGGATTGGAATGAGGTGATCCATAAGATCACTTCCAACCCAAACTTTTAGACCAAGTTTGGTCATTCACTGGCATCAGGTCAGCTGAGTTTTTAAAACTGCATGAGAATACAGAATCAGCACAGTTCTGCAGGTTTCTTAGTTCTTTTCATGGTCCCAAAGCCCCCTACCAGCACATGGTGCTACTATTTAAAGAAAGGTGTTAATGCAATTATATCCTTTGATTGAAAGCCACAGTTGATTTTTGCTGTTGTGTAAATTCTGCAGGTTTTGGTTTTTTTGTCTGAAGTGGTCTATTAGCACTTGCCCTGAGATAAAAATTGCTTTTTAACTGAAGAAGGGATTCTGGCATGAGTAAGAAAATCCCAGAGAAGATAAATGAAAAATGTAATTAAAATGCCTTGAGGTTGAAACATTATGGGAATTGTAAGATATATCTTGCTAATCTCATTAAAAGAAATCCTGGTTTAAGTCACCTGGTTATATTAAATGCTGCTAACACCAGCCTGCTCCTTTTCAGCCCTAAAAGTTACAGAATTATACTGTAAAAGGTACTTGATTTTACATCAGCAAAGCAAGTCTATTAGGCAGTAGCATTGCTTTCCTTTTCTCTTTGGCTCTTAATTTTCTTGGTAATTTTTCTGTACTGCAGTGCCTGGTGCTCAGTTCTTTGAGTCCAAGTTGCACTGCAACCTCTGGGACACCATGTCTTTGATCAGTATCAATATTTTTTATTTCAGATGCTGCTTCACAGTTTTGTTGAACTAATTTAGGCAGATATATCCCAGCCAGGCTCAGGGTGAAAGGAACATTATCCATGCATTATGGGGACTGTGAGTAGCACCCAGAATAAGGCATCTGATCCATCCACAAGGCTGCAGGAATAGAAACAGTTCAAGAGACCTACCTAAGGGCAGGTTTCCCAAGCAGTTTCTACCCTACTGTCTAGTGAACAGGTAAAATTTCGGGAGATTCCTTGTGGCAAGGGAATGTCTGGCTATTTCTCCACAATATTTCTGCATTCAATTTTCTTTCCTTTTAAGTAATGCCTGCTAGCATGAAAATTATTTCATTGGTGACTGCTTCCCAGCTGGAAAACAATTGGGAAGACTATGGTTCAAATCATATATATGTAAATTCCATTGATACTGCCTGTGTATTGCAGACAAAATCCTGTACCTACCCACACCACTTGAGCCACTGCACTGTGAGTTTTGTGAATGTACCTGTGACAGCAGGGAACTGGCAAATCTGCTGTTATGGGCATTTGACATGGCTGCAAACCCAGTGAGGAAAAGAAATAATCTCAGTCAAACCTTCTGGATGCAGAATGGCCTTTAAATGAATTTAAGCTGTGAGAGCGACATTTCCCATCCCGTGGTATTTCCCATCCCCTTCCCTCTGGAGGCCATGCTGCAGTGGGCGTGCAGCTTGGCTTTCTCCTTTTGGTGTCAATGTTTTCCACAGAAGGAGGTTTCTTAAAGGGACCATCAGTGCAGCAGATGCTGTGCTCAGACCTGCTGCGTGAGAGAGGAGCGTGCTGGGAATGGTGGGATCTGATCCCATCCTGGGGCCCTGGCAGTCACTGCTTGGCTGTGATGCTGAAGCTTCTTGGTGGAGCTCCAGTCGCGTTGTTCCCTTGCCTTGTCCTCTCTTGGGTATTTGAGATGACTTTGAGCTCCTCACTGTATATCCCAAGTAACACACAGAAAAGATTAGACTGTGTTAGCTGGCTTTTCTCTTCAGTCACCATGTTGGTTGCAGTCCCGAATTAGCAGAGCACTTTGTTCAGGCATCAGTTCTACAAAACACCTCGGCCCAGCTCCAGCTCTGGAAGAGCTTTTAGATTAGTGGGGAATTGGGAGTGTGAAGAGGAGCATGGAGTTTTGAGAAGCTGTGTTTGGTCTTTAAAGCATAATCTTATTCCTGTTCAGCAATACTGAAAGGTGTTGTCATGGTTTAACTCCAGCTGGCAGCTCATCCCCACACAGCCACCAGTGGGACTGGGGAAAGCACTGGAAGAAATTGAGAAAACTTGTGAGCTGAGATACAGACAGTTGAACAGGTAAAGCAAAAGCCAAGCAAAACAACACAAGAAATTCATTCACTTCATGGACAGGCAGGTGTTCGGCCATCCCCAGGACAGCAGGTCTCCATCAAATGTAATGGGGACTTGCAAGACAAATGCCATCTCTCTGAACGTCCCCCCTTCCTTCTTCCTCCCCAGCATGTAACCACATGGTCTGGGGTATCCCTTGGGTTGGTTGGGGTCAGCTGTCCCTGCTAGGTGTCCCCTAGCTCCTTGTGCACCCCCAGCCCACTCACTGGTGGGGTGGGGTTGGGAGCAGGAAAGGCCTTGTCTCTGTGTGAGCCCTGCCCAGCCATAACTAAAACATCCCTGAGTTGTCAACACTGTTTCCAGCACGAATCCAAAACGCCGCCCCATACTGGCTGCTGTGAAGAAAATTAGCTCTAGCACAGCTAAGCATGTGCTTAAGTGCTTTGCCAAATGTGGAGGGGATGATTTACACTGGTAAAGTGGAAACTTGGTAGCGTCTACTTTGCTGATCACAGCTCTAAGCAGGATTTCACAGAGCAGGCGTGAGCTGCTGTTGTGCTCTGCAGTTCAGTTCCCTCAGGCCCTGCCGATAGCCCAAAGCTACTCCTGGGCTGTGTGAACAGAACTGCATAATGAGCAAATGAAGAAAATAAGGGTTTGTGTGTGCTGGGACGTTCCAGCTGTTTAGTTCTCTTGCCCACCAAAGCACCCTTGTTCCCCTTGATCTTATTCCCATGCTCTTGTAGCCTTCCATGCTTTCCTCACGTCCGAGCTGGGTAACCAAGTGTGAGAAATTGTTTGAGTTTAGCTTTATGGTTAAACATTGTGGTTATGAGAGATTCTCAAGGCAGACAGAAATGAGGTGCCTGTATAAAGACATGCAAAGGAGCTCAAAGGCTTATGATGAAAGCATCTTCTCCATAACTGGATTAAAACAAATCACTGAGAGTCATGGCTTTTATTTCCACAGTTCTTACACCGGTGGTGCCATTGTACAAGCAGGATTTAGGCTCCTTTGAGGAAGCCTGCAAGAGGTTCCTGAGAGCAAACCCTCCCTGTTCAGTGCACGCTGGATTTGTGCATGCAGCCAGCCTCGCTAAAGTTTTTTCCCAGCTTGCTGACAGGCAGGAAGTTGGGGGATGCAGCCGTGAGATGGCTTTCCCAGGGGCCTGGTTGCCATGGATGAGTCTGCACGTCCACACCTGGGAGGGCAGTGAGTCCCAGGTGGCCCAGCAGTGTCCAACCCGACATCCTACAGCTGCTACCTTGGGGTGGGGGTGGAAGAAATGCTCCATTAGGAGCAGAGTAACTCTCCAGCTGCATCGGCAGGGAGGTCTGCTGGGTCTAGGGGGCTTCCTGTTTAAATAGTTACAGAGTCTGCAGAATTGGTTAAACTGTCAGAAAAGAGTTATAGAGGGTAAAAAAAAAAGAAAAAAATAAAGGAACCATCCTTCCTGTGTCTGTACGTGCATTGTCTAACTGCTCCTTGGGCTCAACCAAATGCTTGCTGGGATTTTTCAGTTCACTGTAATGAGTTTTAGATTAGGTCTTTTGTATATAAAATCGGATTAAAGTGGAATTGTAGCTGCCATTCAAGAAAGTTTTAATACGTAAAAGCTAAGGGAAATCTTTGTCATAAGGCAATTTCACTTATGCAAGACCATGTCCTGTGGTTGGGCAAAAGCAATGCAACTGTTTATTAAAAGAGCTGAAAATGGCACCCACAGAAGGAAACTTAGCAAAACCCCATTTTGTGAGATACAAAATTCTGAGTGTGAAGTAAAATACCTTTACATGAACATATTTCCTAGATCTGACATCAGTCTGCATTCTTTCTCTCTGCCACATGATGGAGATAATGATGTAAGATATATAAACAGTGCTGCACAGGCCTTACACTTCAGGGAAAGAAGTTTCAACATGGTTTATAGCAGTTGTTCCATTAATGTTGGTTTTGCACTAGCATTGATGGAGTACTTTTCTCAATAGTATCCATGAAGTGTTTTGTTTAAAGCATTGTTACCATACTTGTTCTTTTTGGTTTTTTTTGTGTTTTTCTCTTTTTTCCTCCACCAGGGCAAATAAGCAGGAATACCCTTACCAAATAACCAAGGGTAGCAATGCAGCAGAGCACCAAAGCCTGAATTTGTAAAACATTCAAAAGAACTTGGTTAGCTTACATTAACTGTATTGGGACTTTAAATTGTACTTAAATGTTAATGGTTTGGGCTCAGATATAAGTAAGGCTGTTGTGTATGTTCTGTAAGAGCAAGGAATTTGCAGCAGTTCGTTTTAACAGGTTTTAAAAAAGCACATCCTAGAGCCTGCTCTCACCATGAGCTGGGTCTGTGCATCCTGGGAAGGACGTGGTAGAATCTGGATTAGTTGATCTTTGTGTTGTACTGTAGAACCTTTGCATCCACCCTCTTCTTCCTCCATTGAGAGCATCAGTCCTGATCCAGAAGCTGTCGAAGCCACTTGTGTAAAATTCCCAGTGATTTCAATGGCATTTGGATCTGGCCAAATATGCAAAGGCAGAGATGTATTTCCTCTTGGAAATTTTTTTAGTGATACTCAGAAAACTCCTGGCAAGAGATACATTCAATTTTTATGGCAAGAGCTGCTGTTTTATATTTGTAATAATAATGTAGTAACAAGATATTTGTAACAAAACTAGTATAGGTTGAGATATATCCAGGATGGGAAAAACACATGTTTCTTCCCAGTCTGTTTTTTTTGTTTTTTGGGGTTTTTTTTGTGGCTGTTACTCTGAGAACAAGAGTGCCTTTGCTGATGTCAGTGCAATTACAGTTGCACTGTTTTCCAGTTTTTTAGACTGGATATTTTCTGACTGAAGCAATACTCTCACTCCTCTCCAGATCCACCTGCCTTGTGAATCAAACGTTCTGTCTTTGATTCAAACCCTGGGTTCAGTTTTGGGCCCCTCACTACGAGGAAGGCATGTCCAGAGAAGGAAATGGAGCTTGGAAGGGTGTGGAACACAAGGAGTGGCTGGGGTAGCTGGGGGTGCTCAGCCTGGAGAAAAGGAGGCTCAGGTGGGACCTTACCACTCTCTACAACTCCCTGAAAGGACTAGCCAGGTTGGGATCAGTCTCTTCTCCCAGGTAATGAGTGCCAGGGTGAGAATAACAATCCTCAAGCTGCACCAGGGGAGGTTCAGATTAGACATTAGGAATAATTTCTTCACTGAAAGAATTGTCAAGCACTTGAAGGGGCTACTCAGGGAAGTGGTTGAGTTACCATCCCTGGAGGGATTTAAAAGCCATGTAGGTGTGGCACTTGGGGATGTGGTTTAGTGATGTGCTTGGCAGTGCTGGGTTAACAGTTGGACTCAATGATCATAGAGGTCTTTTTCAATTGAAATGATTCTATAATTTTGTGAATCTGTGCTGCTTGTTTAATTCCTTCTACTTAGGTTCTTATCTCATCTGCAAAATACTCACTTGAGGAATTGTTCAACTCTGATACCACAAATCCGTCAGTCCAGTGTCCATTTGTGATTTTTCTTTTGATTGGTGTTTCCAAGTTTGTATTTAGAGGCTATTCCTCAATAGGTGCCTTTCATAAGGCATTTTCATAATTATACTTACATTTAGAATGTCCATGTATGTAAAATGTCCATTAAAATGCTCTCAGAGCCAGTGAACTGACGTGCCCAGACCGTGTGTGTGTGTGTGTGGTTAAAGTTGGGCTGATGTAATAGCTCCTCCAAATGTTAGGAGTTTTTCCTCAGAAGACTTTTTCCAGAAATGCTGCTCTCTATGCTCTTGGGTTCTGCTCCTGTTTTTTTTCATGAGAACAAAGATTAGTCCTTCATGGTCCTAAACTCAATGCATGTGCATGACTTAAAGGCATTACCTACCAATAAATAGGAGATTAGCTGCGGCTTGTGTATTTCCTGATCAGTTCAGGTTTTTTCAGATGGCTCGTTGTTATCCCGTTTCCTTTAACGATGGGACACTTTAATGACTTTGCCATCTGACATACATCTGCTTCCTGTTAAACAATACCTTCATTCTTCTGGAGCTGCTAAACTCATCTTTTATCCTACAAGATTTTTATCTGTGCCCTGAACACAGCATGTACAAATCGGTGTCAGCATATTCATTTACTTGCTGAGGGTTTTTTTTTTAATATGTTGTTGAAAATGAATAGCAAAACAGGCATCTCCTTTAATGCTTATTTGTTGGAAAATGGGAGAACATGGATATTATTTGTGTAATTAGGGTCTGGTCACTCCAGCTCAGGTTTGAAATCAATAAAATTGACTTTTGTGGCTGACATTATAAAATCTCTAGTAGTTATTCTGTTCTCCCAGCAGAGTAAGAAGGGGCTCGTTCAAGAAGGGGTTGGGGGTGGAATTTATGGTTTTTAATGTTGCTTCTTTGAGGAAAGAGCCTTCAATAGCTCAATTATGGTCTGCCTCACGCGTGTGCAAAGTTAGGGCTCTGGGATCATCAGGATTCTTAAATCAATCCAGCCTGCATTGGGTTTGTCCATCTGCCTCACTGCTTCTCTTTTTCCCATGTTTTGGGAACATGCAGTTCTGCTGGATCTCTACCTATCCTTCCCCTTCCCTGGTCAATATTGCCCCTACAGAAAAATACTTTTTCCTTTATTTCTCTTTACTTTTTAAATCACAGAACCTTTTTCTCATAGAGGGAAAATTGACTTTCCCTTTACTTATCTTTAGTACATAATATGCCATATAAGTGACTTTTATCATGAGTGTGTGGTGCTATTTAAGAGGACATGTGGATGTGAAGTTCTGCCACACAAGTCCAAAGGACATCTGTGAGAATGGCTTGTAACCAAATTAAGCAACCCCGTGGGGCACATAATGTTTTGTCTCAGAAAGGAATTTAGTTCCAACCATTCACATATGCCAGGTGACAAGTGGAAATACTGTGGGGTTAAAGTTGGGGAAACAGAGGAAACAAGGTGCAAGTATTTATTTGAGAGTTTGCAGATGCCTGAACCAGAATAATGACTATAATTCAGGAATTTTGTATTTCTTCCCATTTATAGCTTGCAGTTTTCTCCCAGCTCACACAGGGTTAATGTTATTTGCTTGAAAATTAGGGAATTGCTGATTACTTCAGGTGGCTGCTGGTGCATGATCTGAAACCTTTGTTTTAATTATACTCTTGGCATTGTTGAGATTGATGTTTCTACCACCCCAAATGCCATTCCTTTGCCTCTGGCAGTGCTGCACAGCCACGTGTTCAACTCTGAAGGGCTGTGAAAAGTTGTTTGTTGCAAATGCAACTTGATAGTTTTCCCTGTGATGGCTGAGCTTCCCGTGGGGTTCCACCTCTCTGGCTTCGTGCAGCCTTACAGGAAGGTGCTGTGTGTGAACTTGGTCTTTCACTGTTTTCCTTAAGGAGTGAAGCCAAGAGATCTTCCGTGATCATTGCTATGCCAGCGCTGTTAGACTTGCCTGAAAAGCTTTGTTTGTTTTTACATCACTGTTTATTAACAAAGCCCTCCATCATTTGTTTAACATACAAACTTGTCCATTCTTTCACCTCTCTCCCAACCTTCCATCTCGCAGAGCTGCAGGAACATGGCTGATGGCTTTGACAGTCTTTCATTCATGTTAATATTCCAAATTACCTTATTGTAATTTGGTTCCTTGTGGAGTCTGCAGTTCTTCAGGCAGGGTCTGGAAGACAATATTAATTGAAGCTTTGCAAGAAAATAAGTCTACTTTATCAGCTCTGGGTTATCCCATCAATGATGGGTCATAAACCTTCACCTTCAGTCAGCAGAAAAGCTGTGAAACCTCCAAATCTTCTTGATGGTGGCTATTGCTATGACCTCTGACGTGACATGGGGCCAGGCTTGCCTCATTTCATGCTGTCTTTTCAAAGCCCATCGTGGTGAAAGTATTTTTATAGCTGGAACATCCGTTTATCTTAATCCAGATGTATTGGGCAAATGTGTGAAGAATTTTAGGAGAGCAAGACACTGAACCAAATTTGCTGTGATTATTAGCAGAAATGTTTAATTCTAGTGGGCTGACAGGGTTGTTTTATTCTGCTTTATCTTGAACCTATTAAAAGAACCCCTCTATCCTTAATAAAGAAGCTAGGATAAAAAGGGATTGTAAAAGGGACTTAGGTAAAGGGAAGATTGTTCTCCTGAAATTTGCTGTTTATGTATCCTCAGAAAACAATATACTTTTGCCATTCAGAAGTGGGTTATTAGACTTTTCTTTGCAATTACAATGGAGAAAGCACAGTTTGGCACAGCAGCTCAGTACTCCTTAAAAATACAGACTTGGACAGTGATGGACTCTGTCCTTGTCACGATGAGTGCAGGTGACAGGTTGGGTGCAAGTTTGAGAGCTGCCCCGTGAGGATGAAACAGGTTCTTCCTGAAGTGAGCAGATGTTCTTGCTGCTGGCCCTTGTGCCATTAATACTCTCAAAATCTCTTTGTTTGCTTTTCTCCCATTGCTGGTAATGTAGGGAATGGTGGAAGTGTGGGTGAGAGCAGTTTCTGGGATGGAGGTGCATTTTCAGGAGCACTGAGAAAGCTCTTAGAAGGTGAGCCTGTTCCTCCTCTGGCTGTTTATTCCAATCTCTCCTCCAGTATTTACTCTAACGTTTGTAAAAACAGATAAGTCTTCTGGAGAGCAAAGCCTGCTGAACTGGGGACAGGGAAAACCTGAATAAACAAACATGTGCCACAGATTAGTAAGAACATCTGTAGGTTTTATATTGTTTTGAGAACACATACCACAGTTTTTCATTTCTTATGCTTTTTTAGTTTCTCCCTTTCTGTCTCTCTCTATTCTTCTTCTTTTTAAATATATTGCTAATAAAGGTTGGAGGTAGGAAGCACAGCTGGACTCTGCATGACATGCCACTGTTTAATTTCTAGCTTGGAGGATGAGAAGAAGAGTAGTTTTATTGTATCCTAGAAGAGAATAAAGCCACATGCAAATTCCAGCCATGGACATCTGTTTCCTCTTTGTGTGAAAGAATTCTCATATTTGGAAGGGATTCCCAGTTCTGAAGGGGCTGATGAGGTTTTGGTTTTTATCTTTTGGTTCTTTCCCCCATTCTTTGCCACTCCTTCTGCATGCTGCCCTTGCTCTGACTGCTGTTTTCCTTGGGACAATGTCAGCTTGCAATTTAGCATCAGATAATAAATGGGTGAATTTTGAGGTACTTTAAAATGTTGTGCTGTACTTACAAAGAGCATTATTAAGTTTCTCCTTAAATTTCTTTTATTTAATTAAGCAGTATTTGGGAGGAGGACTTTTGTTCTGTCATCAATCTTCAGTACTTACAGGTTGGTATTTTTCTTTAGAAGCGAGATGTGTGTATCTGCTGCTCTGGCCAGAAAGGGCAACTATTTCTAAAAGTAACTTATTAAACATAATAATTTAAAATGTTTTGGATCAGGAGAATTAAGTAGATGTGTAGAAATAAGCATCTGCAAATTTCATTACCTTAAGTTAGGCATGAGGTGCTAAGGACTACAGGGACCAGAGTAAATGATAATTTCACTAACATATAGAACATTTTAGAATAATTATTTGCAGCTGTCTGGGGGCTTTAAATTTGCCTTTTGTGTGTGTTTAAGGGTTGACTCTGATGAACAAACAGCACAGTTATATAACGTTAGGCCAGACATGAGAACGGGTACTCTCTGTCTATTTTATATTAATGTCGAATGAGAGGTTGCTGGAGCTTGCCAGGGTTTCATATTTGCTGGCAGCAAGTTACCCACATGTGTGGACCACATTTTTATTGTTGCCTTAGCCTATTTCAGGCAGAAATATCTCTGCCTAACAGGGTATGATTCTGTTCATTGCTGAAGAGCTTTTCTTTTAAGAAGCAAACTACAAAAATGAATGAAATGCTGTAAGTGTTCAAATTAGGACGTGTCGCCAGACTGCAAGATTTTGTCACGTGCTGTGGTGGAAGAATAAAGGGCAATAAGCCATCTAAAGGCTTTTTCATGGTTGGATGAGCTACCCTTGCAGAGCTATTTCTTTTTGCATATATTAATGCTACTTTTGGGTGTGGGCTGTTTAGTCTGGTCTCTTAGGGAGACAAGGCTTATGCAAGCAGGGTGTTTGCACACATGAACACACAGCAGCCTGCACAGCCCTTCCACATCTTGACCACGGAAATGTGGCAGAAGGGAAGAGGCTGCAAAGACAAACAGGAGTTCCTATAACTTTCTTGAAAATATGTGTGTGATGGGAGAATAAAGGTGACTAAGGGGTTTGAGGGAAGGCTTGCAATAGGAGCTGAACTTTCAACAAGGGCTGTGGAATAGATCTCAAGAAGAAATGTGATGGAAGTCATGGGAAGATTGCCGAACGTGGATTGGAAATGATTTGGCTTCAGAGAATCTGATGACAAAACCCAAATCTGCAGGAAGACAGACTCCCTTTCATTCCAATACCCATGAAATTGCTTGTTTGGGTTTTGTTTTTAAGTCAGGATGTCAGACAGGATCCAATGGGCAACTGTAAGAAATGTAGGACATCTCCTTAGGATCTTCTTAGTGCAGCAAAGGTGTTGCTGGTCTGCTTGGTGGTGGTGGTGGTGCTTCCTATTTTGTTTGGGGTTTGCCTGCCCTCCTAGAGAGGAGGGAACCCAGTGGCTGTGCAGGTCCCACTGACACACATCCAAAATCTTCCCAGGCGTTTCGGATGCTGTCCATCTCTGCATCCCATGGGACACATGGGGAAAAGGGAAACCTGTAATCCCCATCCAGCCCTGGCTCCCCCTGAGCAGGACATGGAAAGCAAACACCACTAACAATGAAAATCAAACAGCACTGGTGAACGAGTTTCCCCTTTGATTGAAATGCTTCTGTCTAGGAGATATAAAGGTTGTTATGTCAAAAGCTTCCCTTGTTGTTTTATTAACAGCTGCATATTTTTACCACTCATTCACGAGCATAAAAAAGCAAAACTTGGAGGCTGTATCTGAAAGCTTGTTTTGTTTGGTGTACAGCTGGATGCAGAGCATTCCCTTTCCTCTTTTTTAACAAATTTCAGGCAAATATATTGGTTATTGTTACTTATTTTCCCTGGGTTTTTTTGGCCTAGATAATAGAAGATTATGTTTCTTTTCGTTTTGCATTGCAAAGAAATCATTCCACATAACTTCAGTTCAACAATGCTGCAGTAGCATGTGGGCCTATATATACATTCTCATAAATATATTACCACCCATTGCTGTCAAAGTTCTGGACTTTTTCACCCAGAATTAAAAATGAAATTTAATTGCTACACTAGAGTTTAAAGATCCTGATAAATAAGGACCATGTTTGACCTTTATTGTGGGGCTCTGAGATGCCACCAGGGATATTGCTCGTTGTCCAAGATGACAAACTTCCTCTGAGATTTCAGTTTGTCAGCTCAATGTACAGCAGTGACATTGATTTCTTCTCACTGCCATTTCCTGCCTGAATAGATAACAAATTTTCTGTGGCAGGTGTCTGTCAAGTTTAGTTTTGCCTGGCAGATTACCTTAATAGACTCATTTATTAATCATTACTTGCAGCACAGGGGAGCAGACAATACTCTTTGACTCCTCTGATTTTGAATGGATGTTCTATTTCAGATTCCTTTGTGTAGCTTGAATTTGGGTTTAATAAACCATCCATATCTCTAGTGAACGTTTTTAACCTGACATCACTCAGAGCAAAGATATCTGCATTAAATAAGCATGACCCATTTTGAGTATCTACTCATTTTCTTGGAAAAAGATGCATAAGTGCTTTCTGAGACTAAATAATTTGATGTATGAACTGCCAAATCAGCCTAAACAAGGGGGAAATTAAGACAGATAAAGGAGAAGAAAATTGATAGTTGCAGGGAGATTTGAGCCTGGGGTTGACTGGCTAACAGAGTGGAGTAGATAATGCAGAAGCTTTAGGAAGGGGCAGAGCAGACCTGCAGATACAGCTGTAGGATGATCCTAGGACAGGCCAGCATTTTCCTGGAGACCTTTTCCTCTCAGGTATTTTGAGGCAGATATTCAGCCTGGAGATAGCAAAGGCAGGGTGGGTACCAGAGGTAGACATGAGACAGGGCTTCTCAGAGTGGTGGAGGGCAAAGAAGAATATGGTGGAGAGCTTGGTGGAGGAAGAAATATAATAGAAGGCATAACCTTGGAAAGTGATGTCTCTTGTTGCAAAGTGTTTCAGTGTGTTCACAATGAAAACTGACTGATGAGTTGAGGTTTTTATCAGGGCAAAATCTGTGGAGGACATGGAGATGTGCTCCTGGGACAGGTGGCAGCAGGAACGAGCCTAGACAGAGACACAGGCTGTTGCTGGACAGAAGAACCTTGCATTACAGGCAATAAGAAGAGAACCACCAAGCTTCTCCCTTGGGTTTTAGTTGGGTTGTGGTAGCTCCTTACAACCTGCTTTTAATTCTCAAGGGAGCTTGTTCATGGGAGATCATGGGAGGTGTCCAGGAATGTTTTTGCAGCTGATGCCCAACTGCAGAGCCCTGGTTACAGCACAACAGCCCAGCATCTGTGAGGGTCCACACTGCTGAAGATGTTTTTTTGCCAAGCTGTGTTCGTGGCCTTGGGAACGTGTTTCTTGAACCATCCTTACAGCTTTCTTGGCTGACTGTCAAACCAAGAATGTCCCTGCACTAGATCACTCTGCTTATTGCTCTTCTAGGCCACCCTGGTAACAATACATTAACCTCTCAGCAGGGAATGTGATAAACAAAGTAAAGCTGCTTTAGTGAAACTGCTTTAGTCATTTAATGGCAGCATACATAAAGTGTCCGTAAAGATTTGTAAGTGTAATAAGCTGCAGTTCTCTGAGGGAACAATAACTGTTCCTAATTTAGCCAGTTGAGGAACATGCCAACCCAATTTGCTTTTGTAACATTATGTTGTTTTTTGTTTTTTTTCTTTTCCCACCTCTCCAGATTCCTTTCTCTCTGGTACAGTTTCCCCTCTGGGAGTCCTTAAAGGTAAGTTCTTTTCAGTGATGGAAATATAAGTTTCACATTTTGCAAAGGCTTTCCATGGTAACTTATCTAACTCAATTATTGCGATTATGGGTGTGTTCAAGAATCAGTAATTATGTGCCAACCTACCTGTGCATGTGAGGATCATTTGCCTGAATATCTGAAAAATAACAGGGAATATCTAACCACTAATCAGTGGCATGCAGGCTATATTTTACTCCCAGCATGCCAGAAATCTTATCTTCGGCCCTAACTTTTTTTACTGCTTAAAAAGAGTGGGAACCATCTTGTGTGATTTTATTTTATTTTATTTTATTTTATTTTATTTTATTTTATTTTATTTTATTTTATTTTATTTTATTTTATTTTATTCTTAAAAAGCACTTTTTTGGTGTTTTGCTCTTCATGGTAAAAGGAAATTGTGAATGAGAAAACTCTTTCAGCCTGGGTTTTAGAAACATCCCTGAAAAGCTATTTTGATTGGCTGCATGTACTTTATTTTAAGGTCATTTAAAGAAGGTGTCAATGGATGATGTTTTAACAGTGCAGTTGTTTGGAATGATGTGCTATTCTCCCACCAGCAGCTGGTTACTCTGTTTACCATGGTCAGAGTCAGGATCTAGATTTTTGAGTGGAGGGTTGGATTTGCAGACATGTAATTTCTCCATCCCTCTGTATTTCCTTGCTGCAAAAGATGAAAGGAAGGGTTTTTCAGGTGTTTGGAGGTCATAGGGTGGAAGCACAGAATTATTGCAGATAATTAAAAGCATTGTAGCAAAATATATTTATAAAAGAAGAGCTGGAGAAAAAAACTTTCTTCTTGATAGGAGTGCTGGACTTCTGAGCGAGCTCGTCATGGAGACCCAAACTGGGTCCTTGTGTGCTGGATTGGGACAACAGTTTGTCCTCCTGCTGGGTGTCTGTAGGTCAGGCTGTTGGGGGGGACAAGCCCACACTGTGAATGTGTTTGCATGTGTAGAGGCTTCATGGAGTTGGAATAAAGGTGAGTCCACAGACAGGAGGAGCATGAAAATCATCAAGAGCCTTCACAGAACTGTGCTGTGTTCGTGGAGGATTCTGTAGGTACTTCATGAGCTCAGCCTGCTGTGGGGTCTGGGTATCATCCCACTGCACAGGGGAGCGTGGGCTGCCTTATTAGGAATCTGTTTCCCTGCCAGTGTCCAGGAATGGCTTTCTGTAAACTCTTCAGCTGTGCTGCTGGCCCAACCTGCTAATGGTTAGTGCAGCAGCCATGTTTGGGAGCAAGAGGTGGCAGTGCTTAAAGGGAAAAAGTGCGGTGTTCATGCCAAAACCACATAAACCAGCAACATTGTGTAGCTGTTTCAGAATGTAAAGTTGTTTTAACTAATGTCCACATAGCTGTGACAGTAAAATGTATTGTTTACATTACAGGCTTTAAAGAAGACAGTTTGAATTTAGCTAACTACAGGAGTGAGTCACTCAGGATGAGGCATCATGTTTAATCTAAAGAGGTCAGTGCAGATCTGAAGAGAAACAAAACTTGTGTCAGTTTGTTCCACAAACCTGTTGCATTATATTCTTCTGATGTAGAGTCAAGAGGAGAAAATGCGAAAATCTGTCTGGCATGCTCAGCACAGGGAGAGAGCTCAGGGTTTGTCATATCAAAGCCAGGCAGTAAAGCAGAATACATTTTGTTTATCTGAGTGAAGCTCTTAAAAAATTGCCCTGACAGTACAACAAAGGACAAAAAATCATTATGGTCCCATCAAGAGGATGAATGTGGCCAGTAGCATCACTGGGAATATGGCTGAGGGTGTAGGACTCCTCACGGGTGCACAAAGGGAGCGTGAACAGACAGGAATTACAAAGAAATAGAAATGCAAAGGACAAGAGAAAAATGGCACGAAGCCTGAACAGAAAAGAGTTGTTGAGATTATGCCTGAGGGACTATTCTGCACTATATTAATAGGATCACTTGAGAAAGTAACTGTGTGAGCAGTTGTGTATGATGTGTGTGGGCTATCTCACTGAGGAGAACAGAACAAGTGCTGTGGCTGTGTCATTTTTAAAACCATTAGTACGAAGTTACATAAGCTGATGGAAGATAGACTCAGTCTTGATTCCCTGAACAAGCTAATCACCATTAAAATGAGGAAAATCTTTCCTCTGTGAAAGGACAGTTAGAGAGGCACATGGAAGAAGAAGAGAGTTTCCTTTTCCTTCAGATACATGCTGACTGCAGCCAGCAGCAGGGTGTTAAGCTTAAAGATGGCTTGTCATAGGTAGCAAATTGTGTTTCTATATCCATTTTCTCTATCTACTTTATTCCAAGCCAGTGTGGATACTCCTTATGCTTTAGTCACAAAGTTTATGCACAGTTTTCTCCTGTCTGTGTATGTGCACCAGCTGTCCCCTGTGAGAGCAAACTTGCATGCTGTGCACTAAACTGTGTTAAAAAAAGAGAGAACATTGTATAGATTACTGAACTATAAGATTACATTGGCTGTGGGTGCTGGCAAAAGGGAGGATTGCAGTAATTAGCAAGAAACAGATACTGCTTCAAATACAAGTTTTACTGATAGTGACCCAGGTAAATACCCAATTTAGGAACAGGTAATAGACTCCTTTCCTAGTTCACAATGACTCAAGAAACAACAGTAAAGAAATTATGGTGCTTTTAATTAAAAAAAGTCCCTTTTTTAAAATTTAGGTAGCATCTGCTGCTATAAGGTGTGCTTAATGGCCTTTCTCTTCTCAATTCTCCAGTTTCCCATATTTTGTTTGAGGCACAGATTATTACTATAAACCAAAAGAGAGAAGGAAACTGTGCTATGGTGTATCAGATTTCAGGACCTTGTAATTCCCAGCTAAAGTGAGTTAGTATAGATCTTTTCTGTCTCTTCAGTCCAAGCCTTACATGTAAAACAGTTTTGAATTCTTCTCAGAGTTCAGGGAAAGAAGGGGTGTTACAAATTATATTCATTTTCTGCTACACCAACCCTCAGAAGAGCACCATGGTTGAATATTACTGTGACAGTTTGATCAGGTTTACATTCTTTTATGTGGGATTAATGATCCCATCTCAAAGCCAGGTGGCCCTGAATAAAGGCAACAGAGCATAGATGTGGTGTGCTTCCCAAATACCAGCCAAGCACAGAGCCTTCCATATTAGTTCAGCTTTTGGAATTAATGTTGTAAGATACAATCCCCTTGTATGTTGCCCTGGAATTTCCAGGGTGCCTCAGTAGCTTGCTTTGGAAATGCTATATGTGTGTTCTTCACTGTGGGAATTTCACACTGTGGGCTGTGTATTTGGCATGAAATGGTTGTGGGTTACACAGAGCCTGGTGCAGCTCCTGCTTTCACCCTGCTGCCAGGCCTGGGCAGTCTCTGCTCAGATGACTGTGGCCCTGTGGAGCCCCATCCCTTCTGTCTTACCTTTTGTTCTCTTCTGTTCATACATTTTATTCAGTGCTTGTAATCATCATATCCAGGTTCCTACCAGCAGCACATAAGTGATTTATCATAAGTTTCAAGTTTTAATCTGTAATTCTTCTCTGTTAGAACTGAGAAAAAAGACAACTTGCATTTCTGCTGGGGGGTATTACAGAAATACAGGGCATCAGGTGGGGTTTTTTTTCTGTAAAATAGCATTTTAAAACCCTGCAGAAAATCAAGACCCTCTGGTTAGGTTTGAGTCCAGAAACATTTTGTCAAAAATGCCTGTTTCTTAAGGCTCAGTGGAAATGGTCAGATCCCTCAGAGAACAATGCTGTGTGTAAGATAAACCCTTCTCAGGTGAAACAAGGCTCGGTCCTCTTGGGTTTTATATTTCTGCATGTTGGCTGCGCTTCAGAGCCTCTGAGAGTTACTCAAATGCAGCTGTACAGGGAGAATGGTCTCTTTATAGACCAAATGTATCGTAGGTCTGGAGAAAAGGCTTTGGTAGTCAGCAAGGAGGGAAGGAGCAGGCAGGACAGGAGGACATAAGTCTCAAAAGAGTTGACTTGAAAAACAAGGGGGTTTTTGTTTGTTTAGTTGGTGGATTTTTTAAGGAAAACAAACCTACTATCCTGGGAACCTTTTGTCTTTTTCATTAGACAGGTCTGACTCTTGAGACACATTGCTAAGGCTATGGAACATCAGGGTCAGCCAGTCCTGCCCCTGCAAAGCCAACCTCCCTGTGAGGGCTGGCACAGACTGTGCTGCTCTACTGGCCCAGGAGCTTCAAAGAAAGATAAAAATCTTCAGCTGACCATGCTCAAGGTGATGTCTGACTATTCTGGCATTCAGCAGGGCTAGGATTTCCCTCTTTGTCTCAATGCTGAGCAAAATTTAGAACTCTTAGACTTTCTGCAGATCTAGTGAGCCCACAGGTTTTTTTGTCACTGGTTTAACAATAAAATAATTTTCTCAAATCTGTAGATTTTTGTAGAAAATTGTCAATCATAATTAGGAGGAAGAAATAAAAAAAGAGAATGGGGAGAGTCCAGCTGTTCACCTGTGAGGGTGAGCAGGATCAGAAAATTGGTTGGGTCAGAACAGGAGTTCCATGGATTGGTTCTAAGCTGATTTCTTCCCACACAATGGAGAGCAGGTTTGGGATTGGATTTAGGTCCTTTGTTTTCTGTTCAGGTGCAGCTGTCACCATAGGCACAAGGCACTTGTGTTGAGGGGAGTGTGCTGTGAACTACAGATCTAGAGGACAATGACACTTGTGCTCATTTGCTTGGTTCTCTTGGTCCCCCCCTTCAGAGAGCTCAACTTCTGGGGGCTAGGATAGGCAATATAGGGTGTGAACTGATTTTAGGGTCAGCTCAGCCTTGCTCTTGGTCATCATTGCAGATAGATTTTGAGATATATCTTGAACCTTGCTGTGCAAAGACTGTTTGATGGCTTTCTGTGGAGAGTGAAGACTCTAACCTTGCTTGAAGCTTGTTGCACCTGATTTATAAAGTTAATAAGAAGGAAAAGTTTACGGAATACTTCTGCCCAGGCAGCTGGGGTTCTCAGCAGTAATGTGTGTTTATAACTCCACCATTGAATCAATAAACCACATGCTATTTCCCTCCTAAAATTTACAGTCAAATCTGTTGCTGCTTAACAGGGCAAGTAGAAAATAGAGGCATGTAGCCAAACTAGGCTTTAAATGGGTCCTTCCCTGCTCGACAGGTAGATGACAATTTTCCTTTTTTCCTGGAGAAGCAGTCTAGTATTTCTTTCCTCTGTGCTCGGCTGCATAGAAGTCAAGAGTAAATGAAACCCAGGCCCAGCTTTAAAGCCATTTCCTCGCAGGCAGTGTAGTAAGTGTTCTATCACGCCTTGCTCCCTCTTGGAGTAACAGTTGGGCTGATTCTGGGATTAAATCCTAATGGTTCAATAACACTGCCTGCCATTTGCTTAGGTGCTGAATCAGGAAAACAGCTTTGCACGGGGTGTTTGGGGGCGGGATGTAACGTGTCCATGTCATGAGCAGAGCTGCTGCATTTTTCTCACAAAGGAACAATGCAGCCAACAGCTGTTGAGCAAACAGCCCTGGCTTTATTGCTGCCACAATAAGTGTCATTCACGCCGTCCTGGGGCACAGCCCAAGGAATGCTGCACACCATCTGCACCAAAGGGAGAGAAACAAATACAACCGTTGCTCACAGCACTGCAGGCACATTTGGGAAAAGTCAGATGGCCTTGGATCATCAATGCAGCATTTAAACAGACCAGAGGAAAAGAGGCTCACACAGTCCGTAGATACAGAGCCAGATTGTGATGCTCTTGGTCATGCCCAGGCCACAAGAGGTTCTCTAGAAGTTGCTGAGCTTGCCAACGACATCTGGAGATGTTTGAATATTGAAGATTTTATTTGGACACTTGTTATTTGCTGAAGAATCTCAGCAGATTTATCTAATTCTTCCATGTAATTTATTCACAGACATCTACGAAGCACAGATCTATTAGGCAGTAGCAGTGCAGGTGCTCAAGGAAAACCCTGCTGGCTTTGAAGTGATTTTTCAGAAGTGCATTTTCCCTCCCTATATGTCCCTTTGTGTCATGGAATCTGGGTGTAGTTGTTCTGCCTTGCCATGGGAACACTGTTTCGAAGAACATTTCCTTTAACCAGGCTTTTAGCACATCCATTTTGATTTACATCCAAATGGGTCACAGACATCAATGCAGTATTATATGGGCAGAAAAAGGGAATGAAATGCTTTTAACATGAAAAATATGCTCTTGCATATAGGCCAACTTTTGTTCTCTTTCAATTTATCTAGGATTTGGGTGGGTTTAATTCTAGGACTGAATTCAGTACTGGCGTAAGTGAGTGCAACTCCATTAGTGCAAATGGAGTCTCAGCATTTATGTCAACAGTGAACGTAGATCATTGAATTTTTCCCATGTTTGGGCTTGCATGTTTCCTGCAAAATAATATACACATGTACTTGCCCATATGCTGCACATATGCACATAAAAATCCACTGAGGAGGACATTTGGCTCTTTGTTCCGTGTTGACTTTATGTATAGAAACTGCAATCAACTTGTGAATTTTTTGCTTCTCCTGTTGCTAATGTGCCATGCATCTGTAAGGGTCAGCCATGCAGAATGCCAAAATGCAGAATGTTGTGAGTAAAATCCCTAGCAGGAAAGGCAAACATGAAAGTTGCTTTTCTTTTCTCGGTCGGCAGGACCGCACATACACAGATCCATGTGATTAATTTGTACTGATTTTTTCTCCCTCATTATCGTGAAATTGAACACTGTTGTGAACAGAGGAGTACATAGAGAGACTATAGATGCTTATCATTGGTGTGAATTGTAATATTTATTCAGCTGCAGGCCTCAAGTGTAGTGTATGCCACAAGTTCTGCTGGCTTGAAGAATAGCAAGGCCAAGGCAGAGAAATCTCATTCTCTGTGATGCTTCCTGCCGCGTTGGCAGTGTTGGTCTGGTCATCAGGTTTGAGAGAAGTGTGAGTATTGCATTCTCCTAGATTACCAAAGCTTAGATGTCCTGAATGCAGACCATGACCTGGCTGCATTGAGAACACAAAGCTGACAACTGATTTGCCACAAATTTTTACTACAAATGCGTGGCAAGGGTGACAGGCACGCACAGGTAAGAGTTGTGTGCACTGGTCAAAGGTTATTGACCATCTGGAGGCCAGGTGTCCTCAGTGCTATGGAGTCCATGTTTGTGAGCACCAATATTCCCCCCCAGTATTTAAAAGCAGGGGATCATATTTGGTGCCCACATGGACAAAATGAAAAAAGTTATATTTTCCTTTTTTGTTTTCAGATTGAACGGCCTTTGGTATATCCTGAGAGTGATTTTTCCAGTGCTCCCTCTGCCCCAAAAAAATAGGGTGTCCTTGTTTTCTCAATATCAAAAGAGTGCAATAATGTTTGTGGTCAGAATTAGGGGACATTGGCCTATGGAGCAGTATGAAATGGGATCACTAGGAAGAAAGTAGGGCTCTGCTCACAAATAAAACTTGACCCTTCTCTGTGAACATTATCACTGTGAATAATTGGAAATATGCAGTCAGGCTTCCCGCTGTGTCCCATCCCCTGCGGCCACACCCGCTGTATTGCTTTACATGGTGCAGCAATGCACAGCGAGATTTACATATATATCACAGAAAAGTGTTTACAAAAAAAATTAGCATGTGATTGAGCTGGGAAGCTGCAGAGGGCCCCAGCTGTATGAGTTTCCATGCGCTTCAGCCAGAAGATTTATTTCCAATTTGTTATTCATAAGGGAAGAGAGAGAGAGATTGGGATGGGGTCCTTTGAAGTGGAAAACAAAGTCTTCTATTCAGCCTTCAGCTTAATAGAATACACATGACACAGGCTTGGCATGGCGGCTGCTTTCATGTAATGTGCTCCTTGTCATTTTGCTTTCCTAGGCTGTGAATGCTAGTGGGAATGGGTATAGCCCTGGAAAAGTCAGGTTATCCCCTGCAGCCTTCTGCAGCAGGAGCACAGTGTGAGCAGGTAGAAGCGTTTTTGGTGGTGGTGGTGGGGAAGCCAGGCTGAGCCAACTGCTGCAGTCGTGTTGCTCGTAATTTCCGGGTTTTGTTTCACATTGCAGGAGCATGTGGGGAGAGAGCAGTGTTGCTGGGACTTCTGCAGGCATTCATGGGCACTTCTGCCCTTTTTTTGGAGCCTCTGAGCCTTGCCTGACCTGAGCTCTCACCATAATCCCCGCAAATGGAAGGCTCTTCTGCTTCTGTGCAGCATTGGGATGGCAGAGTGTGCTCTAAGCACTATCACTGCAATAATCAGCAATTTTGTTCAAAGTCAGTGTTTTGGGGAGATATGTATATGAATCCTATGTTTCTTTCAGGAACAAGACCCTGGTTTTATAGTAAACTAAAAACCTCTAACAGCTTCTGTGCTTTGCCCTGTCTTAATGGTATTAAAACCCACTCAAAGGGTGAGTGTTTTTGAAGAACTTACAAGCCTGACTTACCACAAAGCCCTGTCAATTAGTTGGTCCATGGGCTATGAAAGAAAACATGTGTGACCTCCAGCATGTCATCCTGGCCCACAGCATTGTGTGGTTAGAAAGAATTTGGACTGGAGTCCTCCTGGTCCTCTTGGCCTGTGACACTTGTTCCTCTGGGCTTCCTCCAGGATCATATCCTCGTGCTGTGCTCCCCTCTTGCTCTTCTGCATGTTCAGGTTTGGAGCTCTGGGTGAATCACCGAAATTGGAGATGGAAAGAAACACATGAAGTCATCTCATCCTAACCTTGCCAGTGCAGGATTATTCCCCACAGTACAGTCTTGAGTGCCTTCTCCAATCTATTTTTAAATGAGTCAAAGGAGAGGGCTTTCCTCTCCTCCCTGGGGAGGCTGGCTCTGCGTTTCAGTAGACCTCACTGTTGGGGAATTTGCTTCCTGTTCTCCAGCCTCAATTCTCCTTTTCCCTAATTTAATTGAACTGTTCCTGGCTCCACCCTTTTAAACCACTTTCCATATTGCATGACTGTTGCAAATACCTGTTGTCAATTTTCAGGCATAATGGATGGGAATTCATCACCGTTTGCCTTGCTTGGCAAAGGCTCTTTGTGCAGAGCTGCACTGGGAAGCCAGGCTTTATCAGAAACTAGATTTTAGAGCTACATGCCAAGAAATCAGAATGAGTTTTTCCTTCTTCTTCAGACAATGACATTAACATAAAACTTCATCATGACTGAGAATATGCTGGGCTTCTGGCAAAGCCAGGAACAACTGTATTAATGGGCTGGTTTTCTTCTTAGTCCTTCAGCAGCTCTTCCACAGTGTGTTTTTACATGGCAGCAGTAACTGTTCTGAGTTCTTGGGTTTAGCTGTAGATGTACAGGTGTTTGGAGAATGTTTAATAAAAAAATACAATAATTCTGGTTTTATCAAAAGAAAGCTGTGGCTCCAGCAGCTCCATTTTTAAACCCTGACTTTCAATTCAAGGTTTCTTGAACACCTGAAGTCTTTTGCAAATGGATGCTGAAGGTGGGATTTATGCTTTGACAGCACCCAGATACTCTGGAAGGTAGTTTGTCTAAGGGAATGTGTGTACTTCTTCAGTCAGGACTGAGTTGCAAGAGAACTTTGTGCCCAAAGACTGTAAGTTATTCCAGAAAAGCATATTATGGTTTTGAAGAATTATGAATCTCTATTTATTTATTTATGAGATGAAAATCAGTTTCTGCTGTGGGTGACAACAGAATAGCAGCCCATACCAAAAACACCAGGAAAAGAATGGCTAGCATTAAAGAGTCTGGAACCCCTTTAGTGCTTTTGAACAGCAGAGCTGCAGCTACTTAGCTGTGGCAGGGTACCAAACAACATTGTGGCTGGCCATTGTTCCTTGAACAGTTTGATTTTTAAAACATTCAACTGAAATATAACCACCAGCCAAGTTGGAGGAAGCAAGTCACGAGGACAGCATGTTAAATGAAGAGTCAGCAAATGAGAGTTCTCCTGCTCCAGTGGAAAGTGGCTGTACTGCAGACCAGGAGCCCAAGAGCAATATCTCAGCCTAGCACTGCTATCCAGTTGCTTTTAAGAAACTTTTATAGTACAGAAGTAATATGACTTTTAAAAGGAGAATGCCACAGCTATAAAATAAAATTGCAGATTTCTCTGCGGTGGGCCTCAGAAGGACCGTGGATCCCATCCCTTTTTTCTCAGTACTGATCCTCACATCATAAACCAGAAACCTCTCTCTCCAGAGAGCTGCTCATGTGAAGTGTTTCAGGAGATGGGAAGGGGTGATGGAGCAGGGTGAAGGAGTAGAGAGCACAGTGACTGTAGCTGCCACGGTAAACCCCTCTCAGCAGATTGGCCTTCGCTACTGATACTGACCGGGCTCAGCAGATTGTGTGATGTGACTTGAGAGGTGTTTTTGGAAGGCACTGTTCTTTTGGGGCTTTAAATGTGTGTGTTTAAATGCTGCTGGGAGTTAAGGGATGCGAACAGGGTGTGTGGGAGCCATGGAGAGGAGGGTGTGTGGTCCCTAATGACGCCAAGTGAAAAACAGAGACACACCTGCTTTGGGGTATAATGGGAGTGATAAGAGTAATTTCTTAACGATGGGGTTTTTTGGGGAGTGTGAGGGGAAGGGTTGGTTTAAGAAATGCAGGGGAGCAAACAGGACTTGTATCTGGTGGTACTGGGCGCTGTTCCTTTTAAATGGGAGCCTTGGGTACATCTGGGCTGAACTGATACTGGTTTTTGAACGCCACCCTCCCGCTCACTGTTTTGCTTTGTGCTGTTTTATCTGCCAAAAAGAAAATAAATTCACAAAATATTTGCAAAGTTGCATGGCCACAGGCTTAAATATACATATGAATTCCCTGAAAGCAATTTGCTTCAAGCCCTCCTCAGTTCCAGACGTCTTTCTCACTCCATCTGCTTGTTCAAGTACACAAGTTCCTTGGGAAAAATCACTTATTACATCACTCAAAAATGCCACAAAAATAGCTTTTCTCTTAAGTTCCCATCCTCAGAGTTAACTCACATGGGGATCAGATAGATTCAAACATTTAATAACTTTTTATTTTCCTTTCTCTTTAAATACAGGATCTCTGGTCATGGAAGCAGGGTCACGTGGTGGATTCTTGGCAGTCAGCAGTCTGTGGAGCTTTTGCAGGTGCAAAGGATTATATGTTACACTGGGAAAGACTATAGAAGAAAGGGAAAAATGTGCAAATCTATTAAGTACAGCAGAACAACATTCCTTTGTAATTCAGGTTTGTTTAGAAGAAAACAGATCCAGTTGTTTGGAAATAGGAAAGTCAGCAAAGGAAAGAAAAAAAAAAAAGACTCAACTAGGGTGTCTGTTTGAAAGACAACCAATTTGTTTTTGACAAATTTCTGTTATTTAAAAACTGTGGGCCTGTCAGTCAGGCTTTGTGATTATTTCAAAGTTGATTTGTAAAATCCTCATCCAGGAGAAACTTAGCTTGGGTGGGGGTTAGTGCAGCTGTTTGCTCTGAGCACTTCCCCAGGGGCTGAAGTGATTGCAGAGGCCATGATTCACCATTCCTGTGACAGCTCTGACAGCCACGTAGATTAACTGGAGGCAGGAGAGCAGAGGGCCAGCACTGCTCAGCCTGGAGGCAAAACCTTCCCCAGCAAAAAAACCCAGAGGATGAAACATCTGGGCAATCTCCAGACACTACAACAAGAATAAAGAGTGGCAGAATACAATACTGCACTATTTATTACCAAACAAGCCAGAAGTTAATTGAATTTTTCAGAAGGCTTCTTGCTTGATTTTGGCCTACTGTACTTGTTTCTAAAAAAACAAAAAGAGAGGGAAAAAAAATCAATTAATGACTCATCAGTATAGCTGACAAGTTTGAGGGAGGAGAGATTCAACTGTCTTAATAGAAAAAACAGGTTAATAGTAAAGGGATGGATAGCCAGAGCTTTTTCCCCATGGAGCTAAAATAAATTTTGAGATTCCAAACCAGTAACAGAATATGTGGAAAAAATAAATCCTGTTTAAAGAGAAATTATAGCATTTCTTGAAATAGAGATTATCAAAAGCAAAGCTTGTTCTTTGATAACTTACAAAATCAGAGCCATTTTATGTAATTCTTTAAAAATAAGTTCTGTTAGGGGAAATGAAGTATTAATAGCAGCAGAATTCCAGCAGAGGCTTAGGCTTCATTTTGAAGGGCACTGAAACTGCACAGCTGAAGGGAGGCAGCGTGGCTGTAGCTGCACAGAGTTAAGTAGATTGGGTGTGTGAGCAGTGAGGGAATGGTTTAGGTAGAACTGATTCCATTTTGGGACCGAGGGAATATTTTCGGTGACCTCTTGTGGTCTTGTCCAGCTGTATTTTTTCTGTTTATGCTGATGGGAAGGGAGTTTTATTCTGCTTAAGATCCTGCTGTTGGATTTTACACTGTCTTCATCAATCAGCGCAGACAAAATAAGAGCAAATGAAGCAGATAGTTCATTTTTGTTTTGAAACAAATGAAGCTAACAGACTAAAAATGCTTTAAAATGCAATCTCTATGTTTGCAGGTGTGATGGGGATCATTACCTCTGTTGATTTCTTTACAGTTAGATTGATACAAAAACTGTTCAGGCATGTTCAGAGAGCTAGAAAGGTTATCTGATTTACCCAAGGCCTCTCAGAGTAATTTCCTGAGGTCCAGTTTGGAAATTTAGCCCAGTGCCTCCAATTCCTTCTCTGTATGTCCTAATTCTGACCAGCTGTGCTTGGACTTGCTGCTATTTAATGGATGTTCAGCAGTGTCTGCTCCTTTTCTAGCAGAAATCTTGCAGGAGCTTCCAGAGGCACAGCTGTGCATGGACATGTGCTCACTGTCCTTTGGCACACGCTGGGGATGCCAACACTTGGTGTTGGAGGAGACACCAGGTCCTGTAGCAGCACAGAGACTTCCAGGTCCATGTGGTGGTAGATGCTTCAGCCTGGTTGCCTTCCTAGGCTCTGTTGCCCAAGCACAAATCTTTGAAGAGCTGGAGTCTTATTTTGTAGATCATGTTGTGATTGGTGAGGATAAATATTCTCTGGGTTATCCTTCCTCCAGCCTGGTTTTCCTTCTCTGTGCTTTGTCTCCCTATTCTTTCCTTTTCACCAGCAGTATTCTAATCTTCCTTTCTCATGTGTCCTTTCTTGACCTGCTTCAAAGCTTAGGAGGTTGAGCTCTTTTTGGATCAGAACCTTCCCCTCTGTCTCCACTGCCTCCCCCTGAGATATGTAACAAGCTGGCTCTGATATTGATCTATTCTGGTACCGCATCCCTTCTGTTTCACTGAAAATATTTAGACTTCTTGCTGAGGGGAGGCAGTGGAAAAATAATTTCCTGCATTCTGAACAATGGATTCCAGAGTTAAAAATTATTAACTACCTATATATATCTTCAGATGAGGAAAGAAAAAGCCAACCAAACTCTTTATCCCTTTCTTTCCATCCCAAAACAACAAAAAATTAAAACCTCACCAGTACCCTGTGAATAAAACAAGGTGTATGTGTGAATAGAAGTGATTTAAAATCACTGTGTTATAAACCTTAAAAGGCAAATGTTATCGAAAAAACAACTTTTGCACACAGATATGCTGTCAAGTGCCACCATGGTGGTGGTGGGATGGTGAAATCACACAGACAGCTTTTCTCCTGTGTTCTTTGTTTGAATTCAGTACTTTCTAAAAATATGTTAGAGGTCCTGAGGGGCAGAGTAATAAGCTTAAAGGAAATGAAAGAAAAGTCCTGTTTAGCTTCCCTTTATGGCATGTGCACATGTGTATCTGTATGAGTTGGTTATAACTATTTGGTGAAGACACAACCAAGAGCAACAATCTGTTGAATTCCATCCCCAGTGCCTGTGAAATGGCAACAGTTTCAGCCAAAGTGCTGCAAGAGGCCCAACGCTGCCATACTGAGCCCTCATATGTAAGATGGATGTATGTGATCCATGGGCTTTTTATGGAAATGTAATAGGCATGAACATAAATATTAGATATTTTGAATCCTCTCTGACTCATCTGTTAATAATTTAATCCCTCAAGGCTTTATCATCATCTTTGGTTTCTTAACAGAGATGTTTGGAGCAGTCAGGGAGTGGGAAAAGGTGATACCTGAGCAGCCAGTGGGGAAGAACCCAAGGGTAGATCTAAATGAGATTTTAAGCCTAAGGTTGTGTTTTAACCAAACCTTGCCTCGAGTCTGAACTTTTTGGACACCGCCCCACATCTGGGCAGGGCATGGAGGCAGAGGAGGGAAGCATGTCCCCATACAGGCATGATTCTTGTTTCACCATGCTCAAGTCTTCTCTGGACTTAGATTGCCTGGCTGGACCGTCCCAGCCCTGCAGTCTACCAAGGCAGGCTGTCCCAGGAGACCTTCTCTGTGGGTTTCCTGTGTTCTCCATGGAAGTGGGACAGTGGCAAGGAAATCCTGCCACTGGGTATTAGCTGTTGGAAAAGAAAAATACTACCCTGGAGCAGCGAGGTGATCCCCAGCTTGTTAAAGAACCTAAATGCCCCTGTTAAGCTGCCTTCTTTGTCACTGCCATAAGAAAAAGTGTGGCTTAACATTAATAATTAATGCCGTGTGGTGACAAAGTCACCACGAATGGAGTTGCAAGTCCAGTGAATCATAATGCACTAATGAGAGCTTTTTGCACATTAACAGGGAGGATTTCCCATCACTTTTGTTTTGATCTAATCGGCTCTGACAAGATTACACACTGTGTCTAAAAGCCTCTTTAACTCTATAGCTCTGAATAAATTTTTGAGTAGTTCTCAAGATTTCCCTACAGAGTCTTCCTGGAACATGCTCCTAACCCTGAATTGGTTAAATCTCTGGAGGGTGCAGTGCTTTGTCTTGGTATTTCTGCTGAAATCCAAAGAAGTTCTCAGATCACTTTGCTCTACTATAGGCAGGTGTTGTTCCCACACTGATAAAGGACCAGAATAAACTTCCTCTTAAAAAAATTGAACATGATATCAATAAAATAAAAGTTCAAATAAGAACCTATTGATTGAAGAGTTCTGAAAAAGACCATTTGTGAACTTGGAAATCAGTCAGTGTAAGAGGATGCTGTGAAGTTTAGCGTTGGACCTGAGCCACTTGGTTTTTCAACCTGGAAATTGGGATTTGATCTTGAATCGGTCCTGGGTAACCTCCAGGTGTCAGTACAGAAAATAATAATGAAGAAAACCAATAGTACCGTTTGACTGGATTTTTTTTTCTTTTCCTAAGATGGACTAATTCCAACAAGGAAAAAGGTAGCTTGACCTACAAAATAGGGCTGCTGTTGCAGAAGAGAGAGCAGGTGTCTGGCCATATGACAGGAACTCCCAATCAGGGAGAGCCCCTGTAATGGCCAGAAGGATTCCCTTTACAAAGGGACCTTTAGAAAAGGTGAGGAGAAGTTAAAATGGTACAGAAAAGAAAGATTCCAAAACAGAAGGAGAACTTGTCTTCTTCCCTTAATAGGATCTTATTTGAGGATTGTGTCTAAGCACCTGTGGAACATTTTCCTGTAGCAGCAAATTCTACAGGCTGCGAGGACATAGGGTTATGTGTTGTTCCCAGGTGAAATATTTCACTCTGTTCTGATGCTTTTAGTTGTGTATGACAGCTAAACTGGTACGAAGTGCCAGCAGAAACCTAGGGGAACATCTTAAGCCTTTAAGTCGTTTTATTCTTTATGCCAAATAAAGGTAAATCATTCTCTGCAGATGTCTGTCACCAGCACTTCCATAAGGGACTGGTCACTGGGAAAGTGTGAGTAGCAGGGAGATTTTCTGTTTAACACCCTGACTTGGTAAAGTTTGGCTGCTCAGCTGATGAGTGAATATATACAGTGACCATTGTAACTTCTTGGGAGATGGGTGATGAATTTTCCACTACTGTGTAAAGGCTTGTTTTCCCAAAAGAGGAATTTGTCACTCTGCTAGAAGTACTAAAGAGCCAAGAGCCTTGTCCCATGTGAAAATTTATGCCTGCTTGCTGAGCCCAAGTCATCCCCAGATCTGCCTAGGGCAAGGGAGAAAGGAGCCCTGCTCCAAGAGCAAGTTGGTGAGTGAGCCTGGACACAGACTGCCTGCAAAGGTGCTTTTTTCTCCATCAGCTCTGCAGAGAAACCAGGATGATTTAGGAGCTGGAGGCTGGATGTGTCTGGGCTTTTCTTGTCCACCTGATACACTGATGCTTTTCCTGGTCACTGATTAGTGGAGCAGACTCCAGCCTCCTGTGGCAGTTCTTGGTGAGTTCAGTGACAGGAGGAATTGAATCATTATTAAATAAATAAATGATTTAAAGATCTGATGGGCCCTACTGTGTATTAGTGCACTGCACAGCCCTCCTGTTTTCAATGAACAGACAATTTGTGTCTGTTGTATCAATCTGGAGATTGGAAGCAGTCAAGTTTTAAGTTCCTTTATCCCGTTCCTGGATACATGTGTACTAAGCTTTAAGAGGTTACTCTAAAATTATCTTGGACATTTAGAGTTAAGGCTGGAGAATATTAATTTTGTCAGACTCTCTATCTTCAATAAAAAGCAGTCCCCAACAAATGCTAGCGTTAATCTCATGTTTTTGTCAAGCATATACAAACTTGCTTTTAATTTAGCCGCTATCCTGCTGCTTGTTGTGCTTACGAAGCATTTTATTGTTGCTGTTGCCATTCTGAATTGATTGGTAAATCTGTACCAAATACTTCCCAGTGATGGAAAAAGAAACACTAAAATTTTAATAACGGCAGGGTAGGGAAGATCCAGATGGTAGCTGGGGAAAAAATGAAAACCAATCAGCCTTGATTAAACTTTTCAGATAAGAATTTGGGAACATCATGTCAGGATAAATTGTGTTTGTTCTAATCACTCTATCAGCCAAGACTGAAGCTGCTGCCAATAAGAAACTCTCAGGAATAAATGCATAAAAAAAGTTGCAGGGATCTGATAAGGGACATAAGTTAGGCTGACTAAAGTGTTGCCATCGGAGCTGGGTGATGCTCTGAGATTTTTTTTCCTGATACAGGCCTGACAGCCATGTGGTTCACTGTTTAATTTTAGCTTGGTCTGTGGGCAAAGGAAGGACTTCTACATCCAGACTTGTAAAGCCACTATTTTCCATGGAGATTATTTTTACCATTCTAAAAATACATTGCTGACATGAGTACCAAAGTTTCTATCCAGACCATTCTCTCAAAGCCTTTTGGTCACTTATGCAAAAACTGGCTCACAATAAAAGGATTTTCTGACCTTAAAGAAGGTCCAAGAATGGACTGGAATTTAGTTTAACTTACTCATAGTTTCTGCTTTGACTTCTTGAACACAGCCCATTTTTCTGCTTTTTAGTGAGGTATCACTGCTAGAAAGTTTCCGGCAGAATGAACCACATGGGCCAACCTTATGGGAGTGGAAGCAGCTCCTAAAACCAGGCATTTTGGGCTGTTCACTAGCTCAACTTCCCTGCTATTTTTGTTTGAGATCCAGGGGACTGCACATGTGCCTAACTGCATCTCCTGAACTGTCATGGGACATTCCTTAATTAACTGTAAGGAGTCAAATAGGGTGCCAGCTGGCCCAGCCTCCTGTGTCATAAAACAGGGGTTTAATATGTTCAAGTTAAGGTGGTTCAGAGAGAGAGATGCAGGTAAAAACACAAGCCAGCAGGAAAAATGTTTTTTTTCATTACTTTACAGATTTTAGAAGAAATGTTTTTTCCCCTCTCCCATCCCAAGAAAAGAGAGATCAATTTTTCTACATTCCATAAAACTTGGAACAGAAATAGATTATTTTTAGCTTATTCCCTGGGTACTGTGTAGGCTTCAGTCTTTTGGAGTCACTTTGTTCCCGGCTGCAGCAGATACAGGATTTATACAAGCTCCAGAGGAAAAAAAAAATTAGGAGGAAGAAGAAATATTTCAGAACAAGTCTTTTTCTCTCCTTTCCCCCCACTTCTTCCCCTTTCATTCTTCACTTACTGCTGCTCCTGCATTTCAGAAGTTTCCTTCACTTTGGCTCTTCCTCAACATGACTTACTCTTCTGAAATACTTTGAACAGAGGAGGGAAAGATTAGAGTTGATTTTAGGATGGGGAAATAATACAAAGGGAGTAAATCCTGGGAGGAAAAGCAGCAAAGCTGGTCCCTAGATAGCACAAGAGGCCAGGCTGTAGTCGAAGGGTTAAAATACAGAGCCAGACACATACATTTGGGGCTGAGACATGCAGATGGGTGATTTCTGGCTTTCAGGAGGAAAGTCACAGCTGAGCTGGCTGTGGCAAGTGACAGTAATGAGCTCCAAGGTTGAAGTTGGGGAGTGAGTAGAGAATAAAAATGCCCCTGAGGGTAAGATGGCACTTGTGGCAGCAGACTTCTGACAATTTTCTAAGACCCTTGGGCAGCTTCATGTTGTTGTTATCTAAAGTGGAGCTAATTTAATCTGTTGGAGATGAGCTCCATCCCAAACACTGACTTGCCTTTTTTCCTTGAAACAGTCCCAGATCCAGTCTGTGTGTATCTAGTGAGTAGCCCAAGCATATGTGTTTCAGATACAGAACATGTTTCTATCTTTCTAGCATTTACATGGTCAGACTTTAATTCTCTAGGCAGAACACAGTGTGACTGGTTTATTTTCCCATCTCTGCAAATGAGTAAGCAATTTTTTTCCTTCCAAACTTACTGTAGATGTTGGAAGTGGAATCTGTTATTCTTGCAACCTTCATATGTTCATATATGTACAGAGTCCAGAACAAAAAGACAGTGATATCCCTGGGGATGTTTGGATTTCCAGTTAACCAGCAGAGAGCCGTTTTCTAAAGTCAATACACAGTAACAAAACGCTCTGTGTACAGACCTTGGACAGACGTACCTGGGCTCTGACGTGAGGGAACGTGCTGTAGGCATTAATAACAGAGCAGTGTTGACCACAGCCCTGGGAATTATAGGCAGTGTGGCATTCATATTCACACAACAATGTCTCACTTGTGCTTGGTATTTTAATTTTCTCAGGTGGATTTGCAGCTGCAGTCACCACACCTCTCGACGTAGCAAAGACGAGAATTATGTTGGCAAAGGTAAGAGGGAAGGAGGCCACCAGACAGGCCAGTGAATGGCCTGGGTATTCCAGGGTTTCTGTAGGGTCGTTACAGAATGAAATCCAGCACCTATTAATAATCATTTCTGCTCTTTTCCTTGAAGGCAGGAGTAGATGTGAACAAGCACTGCATGTAGAACTAATGAAATTGTTGTGTTCCTTTCCTTGAATGTTCCTCTGGTCCGTTCCCAAAGGAGCTGGCTGAAACAGGCTTGGGCTTGTGCTCAGCTTCCAGAGTGTCATGCAGTGTCTTTAGGAGAAAAGCCTTGCAGAGTCAGACACCCAAAGTTAAACTGCCCATCAGGGATTTATTCCACTGTTGTTTTGATAATTCAGGGTATGTGCATGTCTTTTCTGAGGAGGGCTTGGTACTGGGTTTTCTGTCCTAAAATTTTAAGAGAGATTGTGATGGGGGCTTAGCAGAAGGAAGATTGCTTATAAGATCAGTTTAATAAATTTAGAAATTGCTAGTGAGTCTGGTGTTCCCATCATCATCTCACTGACCCAGAGCAGAGCTGACAGCCACAAAGAGCCCTTAGCAGGTGGATGTTCCTAAAGCCTTTCCCAGCCCTGAAAAGAGCTGTTGTGTTAGTGAAGGATGGACATTCTGGAGTTTCTGTGGGTGTTTTTTTACCCTGTTGCTCAGGTCTCTCAGTTGGGGGTGTTGCTTGTTGGTAACATGCACCTCCTCAGCTGAGTCACATCTGCGCTCATCATGTTGCTGTGTTGTGTATCTGTCATTGCTGGCTTGTGTCTGCTGCAGCTTCTTTGTCTTTGGATGGTGTCAGTGATAAACCTGTAAGAACTGGGTTTCATTTACCTCTGCCTCTCTTCTGAGCAACCAGGTAAAGAAATGAGGATGCTTTGAGGTGTTCTGGGATCGTTCAGTTTATATTAGTCATCTCACATTAACTAGGTCACATGGAATTTAATTGTCTCTAGTTAAAGAGAGTTTTAAAGAGAGTTTACTGTTTGTCCTCTATTTTGCACTCAAGACAATTTTCACATACATTACACTACTCAGGGTTTTTTTTCTATTCTTTTAAATCTAAAGGAGCAGCAAAGTCACTTGTTGGTGCTTTGAGAGTGTGTTTTTATTAAGGTCTTACTGCAGTATCAGCTGCTGGGTGTAGAGCTGAGCATGGTGTAGAAGGGACTGGGTGTCCAGTTCTGAACTAACCAGCTCTGTGACCTTGATTGTTTTGTTCTTCTGTGCCTCTGTGTCACTTTCCACCCTTTTTTTCATTCCTGGAGACAAGGAGCTTTTGCCTGTGCCTGGGGTAAGGAGATCATTAGGATGTTTGTAATTCCTGTCATGTAGCACTAACCAGGGACAGGAGCTCAGTAAATAACTAAATCTCTGCCAAAAGTTCCCAATCTCTGTCTCTCTCTGTGGTGCAGGCTGGTTCCAGCAATGCCAGCGGGAATGTTCTGACTGCCCTTGGTAGCATCTGGAGGACACAAGGCCTCTCAGGGTAAGGACGTGCTGCATCGGAGGGGTTGTGTGTCTGTGTGTTAGGGGGTGTAGGAGGATGGGATGGGATCTGTTTATGTTTAAATATTGGCATTCAAAAAGCCTTTTGATTGCTGTACACATGGACAGGGAGCAACAGTCAAGTGAGTAGCCAAGAACAAGTCCCTCAGGGAGGCTGAGTGTCCTCGCCTTGGCACTGGCTGGGGAGAGTGTCCAGGAAGAGCACAGAAAAGGGGCATTGTTGGGAGTATATCCAAACTCTAAGCCCAGCTCCAGGTGTCAGAGGCGAGGGCAGCTTTGTATTCAAAACCCATGATGGACTTTTCCCTGTGAATGTGTTTGTTTGTGATTTGTATCCATTTACATTCAGGCACATCTCGTGGGGTGTGAATCCCCTCTCCTGAGGGGAGGCCAGCATAGGACCCACATACCCCTTATGGACAGTTTTTCCTCCTCCTGGCAGTTTCTTGCAGATTTAAAAGCACCAGCAGGGTCTCCTCTGTTCCTTCTTGCTGTGAAGTGCAATGTGAGCAGGCAGTGTCACTGTGGTGCCAGCAGTGGGGAGAAGCTGAAGCAGGGGGAGGGAGCCTGTGTGCTCCCTGATGTGTGTTTTGAACTACCCACTGTACAAATTTTCTGAGCCAGGCTTGAGTACAAGGAGTAGGTCTGAGCAGCTACAGATCAGCTCTCCAGGGCTTCCCTGCTGTAGCCAGAGTTGTTCTCGGCTTTCCTCTGACCAGCTGTGAAGTTTGGGGTGATGTTAACCCAGTCTCTTAAATGCCTCACTTTGTCCAGTTCTGAGACAGAGAATTGCTCTCCTGACCTCGGAGCAGTGCAGGAACACACCAGTTCTGCTAGTCTTCTGCTAGTGTTTCTAGAACATTTTGAGGTGTCAAAATTATTACTGATTTTTGCTGACACTGCTTCACTTACACCACCTTGTCATCTTTGAGTGTGTGTCTTGTACCATAGTTGGCCTCTGAAAGTGAATATATGTCTTAACTTCTCCAGTCCATGAAGTTCAGGGTGTGCTTCCTTCAGTAGGGCTCATGTCTCACCTGCCTTTGGCCTGGAAAAGAAATGAAGAGGTTTTTGGAAGCTTGGGGTTTTTCCCTGTAAGTTTCCCTAGGTTTTTAACTCTCTCACTCTTTCAGGACACTGTTTTAGCCTTTGTTGCCCAAAGCATTGTGCACATTACAGCTTTGCAGGGGACAGCTTTCTTGGAACATCTGATCTCTGCTTGCCCAGCTAATAAAAGTTCAACCCTCTTTCTACACATGTGGGAAATAATTTAAAACAAATTGCAAGAAGTTCCTGAACACCGATTCCAGGGAGGCATCCAGCTGTGCCCCCTGGCAGCACTCAGGGATGAGCTGTCTCAGGTTTGCCTCTTGAAGGAGATGAGGTGATGTGGCAGTGGATGAGTTTTGGGTCTTACATGGTTTGGTGGACTCTAAGGCATGTTTTGAAATGGACTGGGAGAAGTGAGGCCATGTCTGCTGCTGGAAGTTGAGCTTTGAAGGGTGTGAAGAGGCATGGATTTGACTGAGGAAACCTCCCCCATACCCCAGCCAACAGCAGAAAGTAAAAATGTGTGTTTGTGTTCTTTTCAGAGTGTTTCAGCAGTGCCCTTTTCTAAAGAACTCAGAATTAAACTCTGCCCAAGATAGTACCAGTGGACTAGGACCAAAGGGAACACAATTCAGTTGAAATCAAAACAATAAGAGATCTGGAGAAAAAGTAACATGTAAAGGAGGCCAAGCTGCATCAGCTGCGAGGAAAAGGAAGAAAGTCTTGGGAAAAATAAACGCAGAGGCTGCCATGCCTGCTGCCAATTATAAATCTATTAATCAAAACCAATAAAAATGTCAGGCTTTTTTGGCCAGTTGCAACATGACATGATTTATGGCTTCTCTAATAAATCTTGTACTTGAAGAGGAGGAATTCTGAGGGTAGAAAGATGCATTGCTTATTGCCACCTTATTAAAACCAGAGCACAGGGCTCAGCTTCCTGGTCTGCACCTAGTAAATCCCTCTGCTTCATGCCAAGAAATTCCACATCCATTTCTGTCCAGGGAGTGCTAGGACTGTGGCAGGGGTTAGGATAGGGATGGGGTGAGTGGATCTGTGCACGTCTTTGCTCTTGCCAGCAAGGTAGAGGAATCATTCACAGGAAAGCAATTTTGTGTCTTGTTTGATGGCTTTTCACACAAGGAGATGATGGTGTTTGAAAGCCATGGATGAAGCTTCTCAACTCATTGGTGAGAAACACGAGGGATATTGGAGTGGAAGTGCTGGTGAGGTGGCCTGTGTGGAGCTGGGGACGGCGCTGGTGGTTTTCCACCATGTGTCCCAGTGCTGGGTTGAGCTTCCTGGTTGGAGTGAAGTTGGCACGTGTGAGGTACCAATTTAATTTTGAAATAATAATCCCTCGACATCGTTTCGTTTTATTTGTCGAAGTGTGCGTTATGAATCTCTCTTTCAATGGAAAAGTACCAGAAGGGCAGTAACCTCGGCAGTAACAGAACATGCACAGAGAAAGGCTCTGTTACTGGGTGACCCGCTCCAGGGGAGGAGAGCAGCTCTGCCTCCAAGCAGAGAAAATACTCTTCGGGGAATAGAGACGGATCCTATCTCTGGGGGAATTTCACAGGCGGCCAAGCCGGGGGGAGAAAGCCTCCACCACTGCAAGTTACACCCCCGAGGGGCGGGGTAACCCTGCTGTGGTTAGTCTCCAGACTATCCGCTCAGCTCCGGTGACTGGGCAAGCCGTGGGAGGCGGTGTGGGCTATAAAAGCCATCATGAACGGCGTTACTTAGGCTCATTGTGCGCCATTTACCGGCAGCTCCGCCACCGGCACCGCGGCGGGCCCTAGGCCCTGCCCTCCCTCTCCTGTCCGGCCTGCGCTCGCCCTGCTCGCCGCTTGCCTCCCTGCTTGGTCCCTGCCTGCCCCAGGCCCGCGCTGCCCTAGGCCCTGATGGCTGCTCTCCACAACACAAGCTGCCCACAAAGGGAGCTCGGTGCAGAGCTGTGGCCTGAGGAGAACAGTGGTTTGTCTCAGTATGGCCACCTTGTTGGTCCGGAGGGTACCTAGGTTTTGTGCCCAAGCACACAGTGCTTTTTTCAGCACCAGCCCTTCTGTGCTGTGTCCAGGCCCTGCATTACCTTACCCTCTTTCCCAGGGAAGTGGTTGAATCAGTAGTCCTGGAAGTGTTGAAAAAGTGTGTAACTGTGGTGCTTGGGAACATGGGTTAGGGGTGGGCTTGGCAGTGCTGGGTTATTTTAGGCTTGTCTTTTTCCAACCGAAATGATTCCGTGATCCAAAGGGTAACTGCAGGGGTCCTGTTAGTCTCCTGTTAGGAATTGAGGAGTGGCAGAGTGCCAGATGAAATCTGCAGACAGAGAGCAAATTAAACTAGACAGCAGACCACTGCCCACCAGAGCGGTTTCTGATGGGGCCAGCAGAAATAAACCCAATTTATCTCATCTGCTGATGGGGGCAGGTGTGGCTCAGCAGAGAGCAGTTCGGATCAGACCTGCTGCAGAGCTCTGCTCTTTGGATTTGGGACCTCACTGCAGCTGTTCACCTCTGCCCCCATGCAGAAAGGGAGCCCATGGGGAAAATGTGGAGAGGCCGTGGGTGGCAGGTGGGAACAGGAAACTGGGAGAAGCAGGGCCAGGATTCTTGGAAGTGGTGGTTGGTAATAGGGGTTACCAGGGATGCAGCTTCTGGGTTAACTCAGTTATGGGCCCCTGTTTGTGTAATAGCTGTGTCTCGAGTGGGCTGTTCTGGAAACGAATGTCTGCCCCTGCTCCTGTAATGAGGCTCCCTAATTCAGCAGGAGAGGGATGGTGTGTGCTGCTCCCTAGGATTTGCCCTACCAGTGCTCTGTCCATACATGCCTTGTACAAATTACTCTGTTTTAAAGCTGTCATTATGGTAATAGGCCCAATTGCTGTCTAGTAAAGCCATAAAATGTTTCCATGTGCCCGTGCGCTCCAGGCTCCTTAGCAGAGCTCATTACTGCCAGAGGTTTCCCTGTGCAGCAGGAGCAGGGAGCTCCTGAGCAGCGAGGTCTTGTCAGGAATTGCACTGTGTCCCACTGTGGACATGCTCCTAGCAGGGACCGTGCAGTGTATGGAAGAGCCAGGGATGGGATTCCCGTGGAGCTCAGCCAGGCTGAGGGCGAGAGATGTGGAATGGGGAGGGGATGCCAGACAGATTCAAGCCTAAAGTTTAATCCTTGCTTGCCACAAAGCGAGTTTGTAATCCTCTGGGAGGATACACTGGCCTGTCCTGAACTTAGAAAATAATCTGTGAGTTTAGATGTGTCAAGCAATTGGCTTTGCACAAGTTTCCTGTTAATTTCAAAGAACTGTGAAGATCAGGCACTTAAAAAAGGTGGCAGCTGAAGGTGCCACAAATTGAATATTTCTGCTCCCTCACAGCTGTTGTGTGTTACTGGGAATGACCCACTGGAGTGAGCAGGGTTGTCTCTGCAAAGGGGAGCCCCTGGCACAGAGAGGCTGGTGGGGGCAGTGGAGGACAGGATGTTCCCACCTGTCTGCAGCTCTTGGTGGGCATATATCCGAGCTCCTCTTGCTGGTGGCCCATAATGGCCTCCTGCCTTTTCCTTCTGCACCCGAAGAGTGTGGAGAGGGCTTAAAAATCACAAGCATTGGGAGTGCTGTGTTAGGGAAGTCAAGACGGATTCCTTCAGTGAGCAGGGGTGTGGGATTTAAGAAACTGGCAAGAGAGAGTTTTTCTTGGCTTTGTTTTTTGAAGCCCCTGCATCTGCTCCCATTTCATCCTCTTAAACTGCCTTTCTTTTGCCTTCAGCTTGTTTGCAGGTGTTGTCCCACGGATGGCAGCCATCAGCCTGGGAGGCTTCATCTTCCTGGGGACATACGAGAAGACTCACCAGCTGCTGCTCTGAGCCAGCCTGGCCGCTCCTGTGGGGGGAGAAGCCAGAGAAGCTGCTGAGCTGGAGGAGGAGTTGGGCCAGGAGCAGAGCCTTCCTCCCGCACCCCTCACAGCAGCTGTCCCACAGGCTGAGAGCCACTCTCCCAGCTAGAGAAAAGTAAATCCTCCAATAATCCGTTTTCCCAAACATGAAATTTTCCTGCATGGAAAGTGGGTGAGGTCATTGTGAAAAGTTGTGCCAAAAAAGTAATGTTTGGGGGGTAAACAGCTAATTACGGTGGCTGCGAAAGGCGTTATTAGAACTCCTGCAGGGAAAGTGTTTTGGAAAGCTCTGGGTTGGGGGCTGAGTGGGAAGGCTGAAATAAAGCAAGTTTTCATCATTCAGTGGCACCTGCCTTGTAACAGGGGAGGGGAGGGGGCCGATAGAGTTACAGCCTGCTGCCCTCCAACAGCACCGAAAGGATTCCAGCTTGGGAGAGCTCTTTGTAAAAGACAATAATCCATTTGTTTCTGATTTGAGCTATATTTGTGGAAGTTTATATTCCTGTTTATACCTACAGGTGCTCAGCAAGCATTCCTGTGTGGAAGCCAGTGCAGCTTTATTAAAAAGAAACTCAATTTCTCCAGTAAAAGCATGGACTTGTATTATTTTACAGCTGTGCTTGTGCAAAGACATGGAGCTCTGCCTTCTTTTGGTCTTCATCCCTCAGCTGCTGAAGCAGTGGGAGGATGGAAGTGTTGAAGCCTGGGAGGGAGGATTATGCACGGAGAACATCGGAGTTCTGCCGATGTAAGGAGTGGATCCTGAGGGCTCTTGGGGGGGGTTGCTGGCAAGCAGAAAATTCTGGTGCTGTTCTTGTGTAGGAAACAGAAGCTGCAGCAGCCAAAACAGTGTGGAGATGAGTGTGATGAGAAGACCTTATTGGAATGACTCAAAATTATCACCATTTGGTGCTGGGGGCCAGGTTTACAGCACCAGCTTGGCTGGGTGGTGGTTGAGGAGGTTTAGCTGTGGAGGGTGTTTGTGTGGGCAGACAAAGCCAAGGGGCTGCAGTGGGTGATGGGTTCCTGCACGACTGTGGGCTGTGCCATGGTACTGGGCAGTTCCTCACAGGGGGTGAGAAGTGGGTGCCACAGGGCCCTGTGACTGAGCCCTGGTCACTCGTCCTGGTGGCTCCATCCCTGTCAGCCCAACACTGATGTACTGGGGATGATGTGCTGCCCTAGGGTGCTGTAATTTAACTGTGAGGCTGTTCCCCTCATGAGGATAATGTACAGGTGTTCGGAGTCTGGGGAGGGGGAGAACAAATGCCAGACCAGGTTAGTGGCCTGACCAGGGGACACGAGTGACACCAGAGCCCCTGCCCAGAGTGCCAGCAGCCCAGGCTGGATGTCTTATTACACTGTTTTCCATGACAGTGTAGTAAGGCTTTTTAGAGGCCAAAACTTAGAAAATAATTGGTGGACAACTAAAACATACAGAACAAAGGACATAATTCTTAAAAATAATCTTCTTTTAAAATGGGGAATTGAGCTAAGTCCTGACTTGGCTGGTTGGTAGTGTTACTCATTACCATGGCTTGGTGTAGAGGTTGTCTCTTTTATGACATTCTATATATGTATCAGATCCAATTTTAGGGGCTGGGGGGGAAGGGAGATTTATTACTCTGTCTCAAAAATCTACCAAATTTTCTATTCAAGCTTTTTAAACATGGTGATGGGGTTAGCACTACAGTTGATGCATTTAATTACTTAAGCTGTAAATAATCATCTTTATGTCATTGTGTCCAAATGGTGCATTTTTTGTTGTTTTTATTTAACATTAGAGAATCAGTTTTTGTCATCACCTTTTTTTTTTTTTTTAATTAAATAAAAAACCCCAGCCAAAACCAAGTAAAACCCAACCAAGCAGCCAAATAGTTTTAGCCAATCTAGCAGTGGGCAGGGCCAGACCTCAAATGATTCCCCTTCCTCTATGCCAATGGAGCAGCTCTGCACTAGGAGCCAAAGATAAGTGAGAGCCCCAGCAGGTGGCCAGGGCTGTTCTGCATGCACCAATTTGTCTAATATGGATGAAAAGGGACATTTTTAGTTTTGGGGACACTGGGGAGAAAAAAATAGATCAAAAAAAGCATGGGTTCTCACTGTTTGCTTTAAGTTTTAGCAATGTTTTATTTCAAGTCTACCAAAATTTTAAAAACTAATTGTAGCCCATTACTGGAATAAAGTGGGATAACAACTTGAATTTCAGACCAGGCACCATTAAAGCCTCTCTCAATTTTAAAAAAATTTAACTCCCACATGTGTTCAGGAACTTTGAGTATTCTCAGACAACCTGCTTTATACCCAAAGTGATAATTGCAAGGGGGAAATAGCTTTAATTTAAAAAAAAATATACAGAAACTGAATTGAGATTTTTAGTTAAAGGAATTCAGGCTTATCTCCAAAGCTGCCTCTGGAATTTCCATCCAGGGTGGGGCTGGGGTTTGGGAACACCAGAGGTGTTCACAAGTGCAGCTGGATCTGGTGCTGTCCTGGCCCTGTTCTTACTTGCACACACGCTCACACCCCCCATCTGTTCTGTTCTCACTGCCAAGCTAGGGGGACTTGCCAGATACTAAAGCAAGCTGATCTATTGGAAATGTATTTCTTACAGGTTCTCTATTGTATTTATCAATCCAGCCCCAAATTCCAGCCTCCACACTTCAGGCTGTCAGAGCCTCGCACTGTTCCCCAGGATCTCATGGTCCAATTTCAAGAGCAGGTACTTTGGTAGTTAATCTCCATTTTCATGAGAGAAAGACAGAAAAGAGTTATAGCAATGGATTAGAATTTTATTTAATTTTCAACTGAAACTCCCAAAAGCTCACTCTCAACAAATCAGCCGTAATATTATAAATGAACCTTTATTAAAGACACTTCAATGCCGTTTGTTAGACACTTCAATATCTTACATGTTTTTCAATGTACAACATTGTACCAAATTTTCTAATAAATAAATAAATTTGTACACAAAAGTAATACTTCCTCTTTCACATTGCCTCTTAGAAGCAGCAAATTCACATATTTAGTGGAAGTCATAACATTAGGCAGTTAACTTTATTCAGAAACATTATTTTCAATGTTAACATGGCAAATATGCTTTGTATCCACACTTGTGATGACATTCCTGCCAGCAAAACCAGCCCATTGAATTGTTCCCATCTTCCCCATGTTCCTGGTTCCATGAGTCGGTTCTGGAGCACTTTTCCCTTCAGTGAAGGGAAAACTGTGCTTGGTTTATGATTTTCTAACATCCATTTCCTTTGCTTTGAATAAACTTGGCACTCAACATAATTCACCACCTGTCTCAAAGTGCAAATGTGTCAATAGTCAGGGACTGGGGACAGACAGGTACTGGCTGAATTATGCCTGGCTTCATCCAGGGGCAGCTGCTGCTCTCCCTTGACCTTGAGGGCCTTTCAGGAGCTGGTGGCTTAAGCTAAGGCTGGGTAGGACCAGCTTGTAATAAAACCAAGGGGCAGCTTGCAGCCACTCCCTGAAACCCCAAAGGTGCAGCAGCACTGGGGCAAGTCCCTAAGTGATGGATCTAAAGTGAACATGAAGTATTTCTGCCCTTATCTCTGCTGCTTGTTCTGAACTGCAGTCCTGGCAAAGGTGGATTCCCAGACTCAGCCTCAGTGGAACTGGTATTTGAGTTGCTCCTTAGGAAAAAAGTAACAACCCCCCCAACCTGCCCCAAAGTAGTCATCACCAGAGTTAGCAACCTCATGTTAGCAGAACTCAAATCACAAAGAACTGGGAGTCCTCCATCCACAGGTACCAACAAACACTAATGGAAAGCAGCCTTTCTATAAATAAAAAGCATCATTGTGAAGTCAGAAGTGACAAACATCTGTTTGACTGAGGTGGGTATTTCTTTATACCCCCCATTAATGGGCAAGCCTAAAAGACCACATCAAAACATTTGGGACATTCCCATTTAGAAGTCTATTCAACCATTAATCCACAGTTTTCCTTATAAAACAAGTGTATTTCTAACTAGCCCAGAATTGCTACACAAGGCAGCATAACTCATTTGAAGGCGATATTTTCATATAGAGAGTCTGGCTGTTCAACTACAAAATTGAGTTGCAGGGAAGAAGTGTATTGGATGTATTAATGATACAGCTGTCCCCTCAGGAGTACAGTTTAGTTTTGTTGTCAAAACAGCTCTATGGTTTCAAACTCCCCCAGAACAGATGTTTTGTGGGAGTGAAAATGCATCATACTGGCACTTTATTCTAAGGTTATTTATACTAAGGAGGGCAAGACTGGATCACTGCACACACCTCAAACAGGTAGAGCTGGGTCCCTTTGGAAGGGGAAGGACCTAAGACGAGGGCTGTGGTGCTCAGTGCTGTGCCAGCACACATGGCAGGTAACACCTCCTGCAATGATGTGTTTGAAAGGTGCACTGTTACGAGACCACCCCTGGTTTACTGCACAAGTTATTTATTTTGGTAACAACTGCTTCCCAGTCATAACAGCCTTTTCCTCTGGTTGTTTTGGGGCTCTGCACTGTTGCTGAGTTACTTAGGGCCTCCTGTGTGGTCCACTCTAAAGTCTCACACAGTCAGGATGACTTTTTGCCTTTTCTTTTATACCCTTTTTATATACCCTTTTATATAGTTTTCATGTATTCTTTGTACTTGTAGCCCACATACTTGTAATTCTTTAAGTTTGTTCACTTAGTTGAAGACCCAGTGTTCCCTTAAGCCAGGAAACCAAACATCCTGGAAGCCTCACAGTCAGGGGTCAGAAAGCCCCAGACACCAAGGTCCTTTCTAGAACACATCCTGTAAACTAAGGGGGGAGACTCCTCAGAATGGGGGATTCATTCTGAGGAATTCATTCATTCATTCTCTAATTGGGGAATCTTTTATAGATAATTTGCAAGGCCTATAAATTGTATATGTGATGTATTGTGTTGTGTGCATTTTGGGGCATTCCACCTGGATGAAGTGCTGCACCTAAGGATCCTTAAATACTGAGATAAAACCCCTTTTTCCCCATAACCATGTTTTAGCTTTAAGACCAGGGAAAGGCAACAGCTACAGTTCAAATACTAATTTTTATAAGGTTTTGAAAAACAATGGAATTTAAGTCCTTCCACCAGCAGAAAAATATCAGGTGCTATGACATTGCTCATTGCTTTTTTTCTTTATAAATTTCATTTGACACAGTTGAAGACCTCTGTTATTAAAAGTGTCAAGTATAACAAATTTCCAAGGGGAAGGAAAATCCTGCTAAGTAACGCAGTTGAATCACAGAATGTCTTGGGTTGGAAGGGACAGAATCACAGAATTAACTAGGTTGGAAAAGACCTTTGAGATCATCAAATCCAACCAATGACCTAACACCACCTTATCATCTAAACCATGGCACTAAGTGCCAGATCCAGTCTTCTTTTAAACATCTCCAGGGACAGTGACTCCACCTCCCTGGGCAGCCCATTCCAATGCCTACTCTCAGTGAAGAATTTTTTCCTAATGTCCAGCCTAAACTTCCCCTGGCACAGCTTAAGGCTGTGTCCTCTTGTCCTGTCAGTTGTTGCCTGGGAGAAGGGACCAACCCCTCACCTGCCTCTATCCTCCCTTCAGGCAGTTGTGAAGAGGATAAGGTCACCTCTGAGTCTCCTTTTTTTTCAGGCTAAACAACCCCAGCTCCTTCAGCCGTTCCTTTTAGGGCTTGTGTTCCTTCACCAGCCTTGTTGCCCTCCTCTGGATGCACTGGAGCATCTCAGTGTCCTTCCTGAACTGAGGGGCCCAGAACTGGACACAGCACTCGAGGTGAGAGCTCACCAGTGCCGAGTACAGGGGAAGAATCACTTCCCTGCTCCTGCTGGCCACACTGTTCCTGATACAGCACACTGCTGGCTCATGTTCAGCTGCTGGCAATCAGTACCCCCAGGTCCCTTTCTGCCTGGTCCCTGTCCAGTCACTCTGTCCCCAGCCTGTAGTGATGCATGGGGTTGTTGTAGCTAAAGTGTTGGACCCAGCACTTGGACTTGTTAAGCCTCATATTGTTGGATTTAGCCCATCTATCCAGCCTGTCCTAACCTTAAAGGTGATCTTTATCCAACCCCCTGCCATGGGCCGGGAGACCTTTCATTAGTCCAGGTTGCTCAGAGCTCCATCCAGCCTGAACACCTAACGGGATGGGATATCTACAGCTTCTCTGGCAACCTGTACCAGTGTCCACCACCCTCACAGGGAAGAATTTAAATTTCTTCCATATCTAACCTAAATTTCCCCCCTTTCAGTTTGAACGCATTACATTACTCCTTGTCTTGTCACTACAGCCCTCCTTGTACTGAAGGCACCAGAACTTTGTGCAGAACCCCAGGTGGGTCTCACCTGAGTGGAACAGAGGAGGAGGATCTTCTGACCACAATGCTCTGGATGCAGCCCAGGACACGTGTGGATTTCTGGGCTGTGAGCACGCATGGCCAGGGTATGTCCAGCCTCTGATCCACCAACACACCCAGGTCCCTCTCCACAGGGCTGCTCCTGGTCACTTCTCCACCCAACCAGTACCTGGGATTGCCTCAACCCTGGTGTACATGGTAAAGGAACTTCCACTGAAAAGAGGACAATCCCTTTGGAACAATCTGGCTTTTAAAAGTTACATTTATGCATTTAAGGCACTAGAATTATTTCTCTCAAGAAGTTTAACAGCAACCTGATACTGAAAACAATATTGCCAAAATTGTAAAATTTCACTCAGTTTTCCATGCACTAAAGATTAAAATAGCCTCTGTAAAAGATATATATACTTTTTAATATATATATATTTATATATGAAAACTCTTATGTACAATTGTATCAAATACTTTTCTCTTTACACAATAATCCCTTGCATTTATGTGCTTCATATGCAAGTTGACTTTTGAACACTTCATACTTCTCAGGGAAGTTTTAAACTATGTACAATCAGGTGACGCTCGAACAGGAGTTTGTTCCCCATACAAGCTTGTTTCTCATACCTCAGTTGGTTGCCTTTGCCAGGCCATCAGTTCAAGATTCGAGGTAGAAGTAAGTAGCCTATATACTCTGTGCAAAAAAGAAATTTTTAAAAAGTAATAGTGTGTTTGTTAACTTGCACGTGGCAGTCAGTGTGTGCTCTCAGTCCAGAGACCTGTTGGGTAGCTTGGGCTCGTGAGCGGAGTTGCAGGGCTGGGCTGCAGTGCCGTTGGGCAGGAGAGCCTGCTCCACCTCTGCTTTCCTCTGCAGATCCAGTAGTGCTGGGGACATTTCGGGAAGCACATTCAGTTGCTTTAATGACCCTCCTGCTGGTGAAGCTCTCACCAAATTAAGGTTGTTAAGCTCTGAAGGCTTTGCTGCTGCTTGTGAAGAGCCTGCAAAACCCCAAAGGATCAGCATGGTTAGGTGATGCTCAGCCTGCCATCCTCCGTGACCCTGGAGGTCTTTCCCAGGCTTAATGATTCTACTCTGTGCCCAAACTGACCCCACCACTGCCATCCATGCCTAGTGAGCTAGTTGAAAGAGCTGAGGGGAGCCCATGGGGCTGTACTACAACCCCAATGGTGCCCCTGGGGATGAGAGGTGACCCCGAGGAAGGACGTACCGTGCGTGTCTGCGAGCAGCGCGCCGGCCATGCCCTCCGGCCTTATCCTGTCGTGGTTGCTGGGGTAGAGGGTCCCATCTGTTTCCACCCTCTTGCCACTGGCAATCCCGTTGCAGGGCTGAGCATGAAGAAGGCTGGTGCCTGCACCCCTCTTCCTATGGCGCTCCTTGCTGCTCAGTGCACTGGGGTGGGTGTTATCCACAGTCTTTAGGCTCTCAGAGTAGCACTCGGGGTCCTTGGGGTAGATGTGGACGTTCATGCTGTCTGTGCTGCTGCTGCACTCTGAGCACACCACAGGCAGCCTGTAGCCTTTGGGGGAGGAAGGGAAAATCAACAAAGGAAGATGAGCAGCTGGAAGTGGTCAGCACTGGAGCACACAAATCATGGAAGGAAAGGGCAGTTCTCTGTAGTTCAGTGGAGAATCTCTCACTAAATAATGTGGACACTTTGTGGTTTTACACACGGCTACTACACTCCCAGTTTTCAGAACTCTGTAGCCATCATCACTAAAGGTAATTCCAATTAATACCTTTAGTTAGTTAGGAATTCTTTTTCACTCCAAAGAAGTTGTAGCTTGCTTTTTTTTTTAAATAAACTATGCATTTATTTCCTTTTCCAGACTTTGTAAGGGGGATAGAAATGCAAAGTGGAAATTTTCCTGTAGCTGCTTTAAAATTACCAGGTTACCTTCCTTATTTTTGTGTGCTGCCTTTCAGGGATCACCATTAGCTCACACTGTTATCTCAAGATACATTATTAGTGGTAGTGGGAACAACAGAAGAGCAGATTTCAAAGCAACAAGGAGTTTCTAAATGTTGAAAGTTAATTTCCTTAATGCACTCAGCAACTTTCCATTATTAAACTTTACATTAGTTTCTCCTAGAGAGAAAATTTGTTTCATTGGCTGATTTTCTGTGGCTTTTACAATACAATGAGAGAACACAAAGCACATCCTAAAAATAGAAAAGTATGAGTGTAACACTGTACAAATTGGCAAAGAGCAGAAGCAGGTGTAGTGCCCAAAACAAATTTTAAACCTTGAAAAGAAATAAAACAGCTGAGCTTTGAAGTCAAAAGCCCTTTTAAAAGAGCATGAAAAATTTAACACCTTCAGTTTTGAAAGTGCTCTCATATTTTAGAAATATCTCAAATCAAAATTCCCATCAACCACCTGCACGGAATGGCAGTCAAGAGCTTTACTCTGCCTCTTTTTGACAGTTCCTCAAATTCCAACTATCCACACTTGAGAGAGGATCAAAGCAAGCAGGAAAAAGTAAATTTTCTGTGCTTGCACCTGAGAGTCATTCTGGGCTTTTTTTTCTCTGAAGGTAACAATTTCTTGTGCTAATGCTGTCTGATTTGGAGGGCTTTGTGATCTGTACAAACACGAAATGCCTTCCCAGATTAATGGGTTTTGTACCTGTCTTATCTGGAACAAGCATTCCATCAGCCATGTCCTCAGTTTTCCAAGTGTCTTTATTATAGCTGACACACAGCTTGGGCTGTCTACAACCTACAGCAGGAGCTTCAACATCTGGACACCTTCCAGCATCAGTCTGACACATACCTGTAACAAACAAACCATCTGGTTAAAGATCACAGCCATCTGCTCACAGTTAGATGACTTGTTGGTCTTATTTCTACTGGAAAATGGGAGAAAAAATAGCAGTGGAGATAACAGATAATTTTCAGCTAACATTTAACAGTATAAATGCTGCACAGTCTCAGGAGCATCTTAGTTCAGAAGTCTTAACTTCTCTTTCCTAATGTGCTGTGTTTAAATACTGTAAAACCCCAATATTTCATTTCAAAGCCTGAAGGCAGGGACAGGCAATGCTAATGCATTTTCTAGTATATCTATGCATAACTCTGCTGCCAAAAAAGAGCCCAAAATTAGCAAAAAACCAGTCCTTAGGGCCTGACTGAGCAGTTTCTGAGTCAGTCAGCTTGTAGGAACACTTACACCTGGGAGAGGAGAGCTCTGTGAAGTCAAACACAGATTCCTGCTCTGCATAAATGCAGGAGTTACATTATGAAGATCTCTCAGATAACTCGGAACAAACACAAACACAAAAGTACTCCAGGCTGCAATTTCTACCTCCCATATGAAGTTCAGATCCAGCATTACAGAATACTTAAACCATTTCTCACCATTGCTGTCAGTGTGCCCTTTGGGCTGCTGGGTATCCACTCCGATGGCCACTTCCTGTCGCTCCGAGAGAGTCCCTTGGGAGGACAAGTAGCTTGGCACGTCAGGAGGCACAATAGTCTCATCTAGAGCAATGAGAGCAAGGAAAGGTCAGTTCCCAGCAGGATTTTCAAAGTAAATTCACATTTTCAAGGGGGATTTGAGACCAGATCCAGAACCAGTTTGTTTCTGTAGGTGCGATGGAAACTGAACTGGCTAAATATTCCTTTCCCCTCAGAAGCACCATTCCAGATTTTTCAAAGCTTAAAGCTGTGAGAGATAGTGCTGATAAAGGCACTTAGAGTGTTCGCATGTGGCATGGTCAGTACATAGTAGGTGGAATGGAACTATTTCTTCAGAATAAGTGAATCCTTCTCTTTCCCCTGAAATTCAGTCTCTCCTTTGACTCAAGTCCTCTGCCTCCTGAAGTCAAGAGTAAAAGTATTCTGCAGAACAGGGTCTTTGATTCCCTAAACAGGAAATAAGTCTTAAGCCTCTTGGCTGTCCTTGGCTTTCTCCATTTTCTATCAGGCAATTTCAGTTTCCCTTGCCACACAAAACCATGTGAAACAATTATATCAGGCATGAAGCCCTGGATTTTCAGGACTGATATAAGTTATAAAAGAATCCCACTAATACACCACACTGCTAATAGGCTATCCAAGACTTCCTATCTAACCCATGTCTTTAAAAATCCATTTGTACTCTATCTAAAGCTAAGGATAATATAGGAAGGCTGCAAATCCCAGCAGGCTGGGAAAGTCTTAGGCTAGTTCTTCCACACTTTTGTTTTCTTCAGAGCCTGTGTAAGCAGGTCAGGAGACTTCATTCTCACTGCAACACTTATTTCAGCACCAAAATATCCCCTCTGAGTATCAGGAGAAAGCAATAAATGCTAATTCTTCCTCTAAAAAGTAACAGATAACCCCCATCAGCAGGGCTAGCTCTTATAGCCAACCTATGGAAAAAGGGATTCCACCTTCAAAGTTTAATTTTACACATTTTGAATTAAAAATCTTTGAAAATACAGATTTCCAAAAAAGTAAGACAGGTTCCCAGCATCATGGACATCATCCAGACTGTCTCAAGAGTTATCATGTATGGTCATGGAAAACCAAAGTAGAAAAGCAATGGCTGCAACTACTGCCAAGTGGAAAAGACCTTCCTGAAGAGCAAGCCAAGGGGAGAAATGCAGCTCTGAACATGCTTCAGCAGCAAGTGAAAGCTGGTTCCAGCTCTGTGAGCCAAGAGAACCAGGGAGATAAGCCAGCTGCAGTTCAGTGGACTGTGGTGTGGCTCCCTGACGGGCCAGCTCAGCCTCAGTGAGACATCTGGCAGCACGAAAGGTTAGAGGGGGCCCCAGGACACTGGAGCTACCTGTGTTGGTGACACTGTACTCTTCACTCTTCTTCCTAGTCTGGTAGATGATGCAGACCCAGACCAGGGAGGTGAGCACGATGCTGCAGACCACGGCGATGGTGATGATGCCCACGGTGGTGCGGTCCTTGCGGCAGCCCAGGGACTGCAGGATGCTGACGTGGCTGTGCGCGCGCTCCGTGCCCAGCGTGTTGGACATCTCGCATGTGTACTTCCCCGCGTCCTCCAGGACAACGTTCCTGATGATCAGCAGCTGGTTGCCCGAGGTGAAGTGGTGCCTTTCCGTCACCACCAAGGGCTGGTCACCTTTCAGCCAGGTGATGCGGGGTGTGGGGCTCCCTGTGGCTTTGCACTGGAGAGCCACGGTCTCACCGACAGACACCACGTGGTCTTCCAGTGGATGGACCAAAGATGGAGTCTCTGCAGGAGAACAAACACAGAATTTAATTCTTAGGGACAGTGTAACAGATTTAACAGCACTGAACATTCCTGATATTCCTGCAGACACAGCAATGCATGAAGCAGGCACATGCTCGGGAATATGGCAGCTATACGCTGTGACAGATCTAACAACCACAGCCAAGGCCTCACTTCCCTCAACCAATTGGTGTTAAGTTTTCCCAAAAAGAAACTTCTGAGGACATGGGCCAACAGCTGACACATGAATTATTTCATAGGGCAAGAGAGATGAAGTGCAATTTCCTTTTGAAGTAATTTTCCCAGACAGCAAATAGGCTGGTTGGAAGGGCTTCTTTGGCACAAGAGGAGACGCAATATATAGCTCCTTCTCTTACTTAACAGGTATTTTTCATTAGTGAACTACAGCGTAAAAGAATGAAACTAGACTAAGCATTTGATTCTGTCTTTTCTTCATCTGCAAATGGTGAAGAGCTTGAACAGCCATCCCTCCCAGTTCCCACTTGCACTCAGCCTCCTGAGGCACCGGCACGTCGTACCCAGGACGGTGAGGGTGGCATTGGCGAGCACGGACCCCGCAGAGTTCTGAGCTGTGCAGCTGTAGACCCCCATGTCCTCGATCTTCACGTCTGTGATGAAGAAGACGTCGTCGTCGGGCATGACGTGCATGCGGCGCTCGCGGGCGGCGGGGAAGTCGGTGCCGCCGTCCTTCTGCCAGGCGATCTGCGGCGTGGGGTGGCCCTCGGCCGCGCACTCCAAGCGCGCCGTCGTCCCCGTCCGGCTCGTGATGTCGTGGGGAGTTTTGATAAATGACGGCAGCACTGATAAAAGAAAACAAGAAAAGGGAATGAGCAATTCCATGGGGGAAACACCGTCTTCTGGGCAGTTCTGTTTTCCTTCCCACAGAGAGGATTAAGGTGACTATAACCCTTGGCCCGAGCATGCCCACCTGCTTTCTGCAGGGTATCTCTGAACTGCTGAGGACTGACCCTGTTTTTCTACAGAACACACCTGTCTGCAGAGTCCATGACACTCTCGACTCAGATTATTAGAGCTGGGATCAAAGCTAATTTTCTTCTGTGAAAACCTGGGAAAAAATACATTATCTCCCCTACAGAGAACTTCCAATCGCTACATCCCTGTTCTTTGCAAACCTTTGTTATTCTCGTTTTTGTTGGGCAAAGAATCTACCTGAGCAGCCAAGGAGAGGCAGCTAAAGCTGTTAAGAACATGCATCTTTGAAGTGCTTAGTTGGATGGCAGCCAACACAAAATAGTGTGTACTCCTCCCAGGGCGTTTCTCAGCATCCACTGAGATACAGACAGCTGCTGTGCAGAGGTTAAGAGCTCACCATCAGGAATGGACCCTCAGGAGTAACTAAGTGGGTCCCAGGGAATCGCACCATGTACGAGCTCAGGCTGAGGAGAGCAGTGAGGAAGCAGTTCCCACTCACCATTAACAGTGAGTCGGGCCTTGTTGGAGTAGGTGGAGCCGAAGTGGTTGGTGATGACACACTGGTAGCGGCCCTCGTGTGCGAAGGTGACGTGGCGCAGGTGCAGGATGGTGGTGCACTCCATCACCTCCCCGTCCTTGGCCCGCACGTGCGCGAAGTTCTCGATCTCGGCGTTGTGCAGCATCTCGTTGTCCTTCTTCCAGGCAAACATCATGGGGGAGCTGCTGCTGCTGGCAGCCAGGCAGGTGAAGCGGATGTCCTTGCCAAGGACGGCCACGGTCGTCTCGGGCTGGATGATGATCTGCGGCTTGGGGAAATCATCTGGGAGGAAACGGCAGCGACAGTCAGTGCTGGGCTCTGAGAGGAGACTGGAGCAAGCCAAGGGGTGAAATGAGAAACAAGCAGTGCTCTGTAGAGCAGGTGTGCCACACACAACTCCACTGAGTGGTTGGTTTATGTGGGATTGTTCCTCTGGTTCCTTCAGTGGGTTGATATGGTCAGACACCTACAAGACACCCAGCTCCTTCACCAATGTGGCTGAAACTGAGAAACATGCTGTGATCTGAGGAAAATATTCAGATCATATTCAGATTGTCCTTCCTTGTACAATCCATGCATGAAGAGCACGACTGAACTTAAAACCTCACCTTCAGACCTGTATTGGTATGAAGTAGGAGGGGAGAGGGCACTTAAATGGCTGCAAGTGTCACCTCCGGGGAAAATTTCTCATAGGTTTTAGTGAGGTGGGGATTGGTCTCTTCTCCCAGGCAATAGGACAAGAGGTAATGGCCTCAAGCTGTGTCAGAAGAGGTTTAGATTAGCTAATAGGAAAAATTTCTTCCCAAAAAGGGCTGACAAGCACCAGAACAGGCTGCCCAGGGACCAGGGATGTGGTGGAGTCACCATACCTGGAGGTATTGGAAAGATGTGTTGATGTGGCACTCAGAGCCATGGTTTAGCAGTGGGTTTGACTGTAATAAGTTAATGGTTGGATTCAAAGATCTTAGAGGTCTTTTCCAACTAAAGGATTCTATGACTCTGTGCAGCCCATGCTGTCAAAGCAGAAGCAGCTGTATTTGCCTGTCACCTGACCGGGCTGGAAAGCTTTGCACACTCTCTCTCTGCCCTGAAGACTGTTGGTTTTAGCAACATTCCAAGCAGATTCATTTAATAGATTTCTACAAATGGTGTAATTTAATATTTGACTAAGGTTTAATTAAACAGCCAGGCCTCTGGAACCAGGACTACTAGTGCCTGGAGGACTTGGCAGGCACTGGGAAGCAAAGCTGCGTTTGCTTTGTGATGTTGCTGTGGGGATGGAGCCTTCAGGACCTCTTCTTCCAGATGAGCACAGCAAGCCTCCCTCCCAGCCTGCTCAGACAGAGGCCACCTAGGCAGAGCCTGTCACTGGGGGATCAGGAGGGACACTAGAACAAAGCTTCTGCTCTGTGTTCAGTGCAAGTCATGCATTCAGCTCAGTTAAATAGTGTTTGCAAAAGATCATTTTTCCTTCAAACAACCATGTGCAGCTCCACCCAGGATCCTCACTGGTTGGCTCCACTGCACAGGGTTTGGCTCCCAAACCAGGCCTTTCTTTTCCCCAAAAGCTGGATGCCTGAGCAGCATTGATTTGGCCTCCTCTGATGATTTAAATTTCTTTTTCTTTACGAGAGAGGTAGTAGATGTTTATGTGTGCTGGGTATTAAAGTAAAGCTGCTTTGAAACCATAGCTCAGAGTCAACTGAGTGCAGTGCAGAGTCAACTGCAGTATTTGGGTGGGCTTTACTGGCCCAAAAGAAGCAGCTGTGATGGAGGAATTCTCCTCTGGGTTTTGTTTTTATCTCCGTTGTCTCCAAGAGGGAGAAAAGATGGGTGAACAACACAAATCCACAGAAGCGCTTAGAACACTAGAGAAGGAAAAAAATTACAGCTGCAGTCTTGGTACTATCAAACTGAGAGGACTGGGGAAGTGTCTGTGCAGCCCCATCTGGAAGTGGAACAGGCCTTAGTCCTTTTGATTTAATACTCAGGGAGCCCTGTAAGGAATATTCTGGATGCAAGCAATGCGCTATGTGGTTTTGGTGGGAAATAAATCACAGCCAATGACAAATTTTTAAAATGCAGGCTTGGGCTTCCTTTGATCCCACTGAATAACAAAACAAAACAGAAACCCTCTCATAATAACATGCTGGTAGTCAAAGAAAATGTTTCCCAAGTGACTCCTACCCTTCATACAACCTCAAAGCACGCAGGCAAGACTTACCACACACAAAACTCTCTGGCTGGATGGCAAAAATGCTCTCGCTTTTCAGTGACTCAGGATGGGCACAGGTGGCCACCACAAAGGACTGCAGCTCCTTCTCCACTAACCACTGGGGCAGCCACTTCAGCTGGCAGTCGCAGAGGAAGCTGTCGCTGTTAATGTGGCTGCAGGGAAACAAAACCAACACGAGCCTGCTGTGAGTCCTGCACGGAGGGAAGGCTGGGAGGCTCACAGCCCTTTCATGTTAAACACATTCCTCCCGCCCCCCTAGCACGGGTGGAAGGGAAAAAAAGTACTGCAGGGATGTCCTCACGGCATTACAGATGTTACAGACATGACACATTTAAACAGCATTTCATCTCCACATAGACAAACGCACTCCCTGTACCGCAGTGACACTCTGTAGCACCTTGTAGTTATTAACCAGCTTCCAGAGTGCTTCCCAGTGTTGGGAGTCCGGGAAAGCTGGGAAACTTTTCCTGTTGCTCAAAGGGGGTCTGGGATCCCCCCTGACATCCCAGGGGGACACAGCCTTTGATCTGTGCCCCTGGAAAAAGCTCCCAACACTCCTAAATGAACTGCAAGCATCGAGAATGTGAGACAGATATGGTGAAAAATCATAGTTTTGGGTTTTGTAGCATAGAGGTGAATGGGGACAAAAAAGGATTCAGGGTGGTGGCCCTGGATCTTTCCTTCTTCTCCTTCTCCTGATTTCTGCTGTGGTGGTGGCACTGAGTGATTGGTAGGATCAATTTGAGGTAGAAGAAACATGTTAACTAGGATTAATAGTTATTGGTACACTGTTGAAAATATCTTACATTGGAACTGTTAATTGGGTAAAAAGTCTTTAAAACATTCTGCACTTAAGGTCTTGTGACCATTCTGCAGTGTGATTCTGACAGTGCTAAGCTCAGGCAGAGTGGCACACAGAAACTGAGATAAGAACTTAATAAACAACAAAAGAAACAGAAGCTGCACTTGTGACTCCTTTCTTTCCTGGTATGGGATTGATAACAGAAGGAAAACCTCACGCCCAGAGAAACAGGGCTTTTTCACCCAGGAACAGACAAGCAATGTCAGTGAGTTCCTCCTCTGTTGAGCATCTTTGGAGGGGACCAAATTCAGCAGTTTACTGCTGAACAGTGAGAGGACACCCAGCTCCCACTGTAAGGCCACAAGTTCCCTCCATGGAGGAGCAGTAAGCAGAGAGGCCCTGCCTTCCATTGGGTGAACCTGGAGCTGTTAACTGATTAACAGAAGCAGTAGAGGAGAAATGACCAAAGATATTTGTGTAAAACCCACACAGACAGTAACTAGTCTGGAAAACAAAACACAAAAACATTTCTTGGCATCCTGAGATGTTGAGAAATCCCGAGTTCCAACCCCATCATTGCAGGATGCAGTAATTCTGTGATCCAACACCCTTGCTTAGCACCTTCTGATATGAAAAGAGGTGTGAAAAAGGGGAAAAGAAAAAAGGAGCTTCAGGATTAATGTTTTTTCAATATTGTGGGCCAAACTATGGCTCAGCATAGCTCTGAGGCCATTGAAGAACTGTAAATTTACACAAACAGGGCATTCAGACTTTGGTCTGGTTTGCAAAACTCAGTCTGATCCTTGGAAGTAAATGTGAGGATGCCTCAGAGACTGGGAAAATGCCCCAGAGAGAACTCCTGCAATACTACAAGCCATGCAAGAGCAGGGTATCATGAGCACAGCAGAATCCCTACTCCAGCACTGCACTGTAAGATTTGAATCTCCTGCTATTTTACTACCCAATACCTCAGGAAATCCTGAAGTTTGAAATGAGCAGGGAAGGGAAAAAGAAAGAAGTGGACTGCAGAGGGAGGGAATATAGGGATTTGATTTTTCAAAGCTGTCCACTTTGCTGTTCTAGAAAGATGTGTAGCCTCTAACACACATGATGGCATAAAACCCTGCTGGCTAGTTGGGATAGGTCACAAGGTCCTTCAGCACAAAGCATTCTGCGTGTAAATGCCCTCTATCTGAACTTCTCCATTTTATAAACATTCCTTCACAATATCTGGGATCTCTCTTCCTAATAAGATCAATCTTTCATCTCAATTTTGGTTCAAGAGCCAGTGCAGAAGATAAAGTTTTTAATCACACAACAGACGTGCAGTGTTTATGTTCTTCATTCCCAGTCACTGGTATCAAGTGTCACTGCTAACAGTGACCAACTGATTCCCATTTCCAATGTCAGCAGCAAGAACCTGTACCTGCCCAAACACCAAATAGGTGATTTTGTGTTCCACAGACACTGCACTACTCCGGGGCATAGCAACATACTGACAGTGGATTAAATATTTATGGTGAAGAAGAGAAAAGGAAACCAGGCAAGACTGGAAACAGTGTCTGATAACAGTGCAGAGCCCCAGCCTGGAGCACAAGTGGCAGCTCTGATAACACATCTGTATTTTTACACCAGAAGGCTGGATGACAAGTGGATGGAGTTCAAATGGTGCTTATCACTGCAGTATCAGTCCTGTGTATGAACCCTAAACACAGGTCCAGCAAGGGAGCAGGTAGGCCACTGGGAATTAAATCCATGGTGGTGTGAGCAGGAGAGCTGCCTAATAGGACCAGGGCTGGACTTCCTGAATGGAGATGAGTAATTGCACAGGCACAAATCTGCTACTCTGATGATCTAATTTCACTCACTATTACATGCAAGAGGTTCCTGTGACAGCTCCTCATGTGTTAAAATACCCCACAGAGGAGGATGGAGGGGAGGGGCAAATAAATGAGTGGTGATGTGGATAACACCCGTGCTGCTGCTCACATCTAGGGCCAGGAGGATCCCTCCTGCCTAATGGTGTGAGCAGGGCAATCACTTACAGCTGCCGCAGGCTCTTCATCCTGGCAAAGGCATCAGCTTGGATGGACCGGATGGCATTGTCCCCGAGGTTCCTGCAGGCACAACCACAGGCAATGTGAGCAAAAGGGACAGTCACTGTGGCTGGGACTGAGCCTCTCCACGTTGATTTAAGCAATGACTCCAGTAGCAGGTGATTTGATAGCTCCCTGTTAAGGCCTTGTGCACTTACAGCGCATAGTAATGTTCCTCAAAACACCTTTATATTATTAAAGTATTGCTGAACAATAGCCAGCCAACAAAAATTGCACTTAACTAAATCACTAAGGCATTCCCTACCCCATCTTCTCATGCTTTCTCAGTTTGAGCTACCTCCATCATCCATAGCTCAGAAATTCCTCAGCCCCCTCAATAACCAAAGATAGTCAGGAATGTGGTACCCCAGGCTAGACCTTCAGCAAACATAAAAGAAAGCAAATACTTGCACTACACAGCATCTGAGGAATTATTTGAAAGTGACTTGGAGAGGATATTGTTTGGGTTAAAAAAACATCCCAGTATTTCCAAAGGAAAGAGTTCTTAAAAGCTTCCCTCACAACTACTGCTAATTAAAAAAATCATTTGTTCTCTGAAAAAGCAGTGTCAGATTTAGGGCTGAAGTTTACTAAGTGACATGTAGGGCAGACAGGCCCTGCTTAAAGAGGACAATCTCAGCAGAGCATTAAGGGCACCTTTATTTGAGAATGCCCCTGATCAGGCAGCCCAGATCTCTCAGTGTGCTCTCGATGGCCATAACATTTCATACAATCAACAGCCAATAAAACACGCAGAGCACAGTCACATATACTTTAACTTGTCTTAATCCAAGAAAGGAGGTTATTCATGAATCACTGCTGGAGTCATCAGCCTTGGGACACAGAAAAAAATTACACAGAGGCAGCCAAGATTTACTTTTTGCAAATAGCACCAAGGGGGTTGTGCTGAATGGGGATGTTCTGTGCCTGCATCAAAACCAGTCGTCTGCAACACATGTCACTGCCAGAGCCTGGGTTTAGGAGGGAGCTGGGGCAAAGGAGGAGAGAGTGCTATGTCTGAAGCAGCCTATTTTCATTGCTAACAGCCTGCAAAGCAGTAATGTGCAAGTCAAGGTGATACTCTCAAAAATTAAGAGCATGCAAATTTGCCATATGTTCTATAACTTTGTTCCTGGCACAAAAAAAGGCCAAAGTTGAGGCGGACTTGTAATGAGAAGGAAGCAGGTGGCCCCCACAAATGGACTGGCTTCTCAGTTTACAAAGGCACTATTAAATTGCTAGCAGATTTCTCAAGCAGCTACTTTTGGCAGACCCCCCCTCCCAAACTCTGAGGCATGGTGGGTTACTCACAGGTGCTCCAGGGCCTCCAACCCTGAGAACGCTTTCTTGGCCACTGACTTGATCTTGTTTCCAAACAGAGTTCTGCAGTTTCCAAACATCCAGTGCCAGATAAACAGAAAGAAAATGGGAAGAGGGCAGCAAAAAAAAAAAAAAA